>KK121392.1:42390-64625 GCA_000611955.2 Stegodyphus mimosarum | reverse complement strand
AAATAATAAAATAAAATATTATGATTAAATAATTAAAATAACAGTTATACAGTAATAGTTATTTATTACACTTTATCATACAATTATGCATATATAACAAAATTAAATTTTTATTTAATTAGATTTAATAAGATAATTTATTCAATTAGATAATTTATATATATATATATATACTCAAATTAAACACAATGCAATCAAACAGTTAATTACAAATGATGATCAGCATATTATATTACTTAAAAGTAATTTTCTGCGTCCTCAATTCTGTGCTCGCCGACTCCATGTTCAAATACAGATTTAAAAAAAAAAAAGAAAGAAAAACATAGAAGAAGAAGAATACTAGACTACTTGACTGATGCCCATCCACTCACCTATTTCTGAATAACTAGGACCAAATAGTGCATGCATGTTTGTGCTCATGGTGGCAGCTGCCACAGTTAAACTATTGTATAAGTGTTTGTAGTTTTTGATATAGAAATTGAATTTATGGGAGATTTTGGATTCGATCTATAAAGACTTCTGTCCTTGGTGATTAACTGTCTCAGTTTTATAAACATTTGAGATGGAGTGTTCCGAGTTACAGACCATTAAGTGAAGACCAAGAAAAAACAGTTCATGTCCTACAGTGTTATGTTCTACACACGTGCTTGTATAAAAAAACTGAATAATTTTGTAGCTAGGATTATGTTTCTGCCCATGACAGATACAGGTGAGGAATTGTAAACTGTATTATGTATATCAAACCTTGGGTTAATTATTTTCAGTTGTATTTGTATTTGATAGTGTCAGAATGTTCATTAGGACTTAAGATTAAAATTTTGCATGTTTATCAATTTTTGTACATGATTATTCTCCTCCAAAATCTATTAAACAACATATGATATGAAACATTTATGGCAGCGATGATTTCAACATTATTAATGCTTTCCATTATTAACACAAACACTGCTATTTCTATGTGTAAGTAGCAATAATTTTAAATTAATGACTTGATCCTATTTTCTTAATGCATTCTCGTAAATTTAAATCACATATTCATTACTAAATCTATGAAATTATACAAGTTTAAAAAAATTTTAAAACTTAAAATCAAGCTTTTTTGACATGCTGTAAAATTATTTTGAAAATGCAGCACTATATAAATTTTGTTGTCTACTTTGTACTGATATCAACAATTTATAATACGTAACATGCTAATTAAAATATAATTTCCAAACAAGCCTTCAGAAATCAATTCACCAAATGCATGCATGAAATGCAAATTAATATACTTTTTGTAATTGCGTGCAATACCTGTGATCCTATGTTCCAAGTTCTGTGCAACAGCAGAAAAAGAAATATCCAGTATATTAAAAATAGGAAGTATTAAAAAAATACAGACATATGAAACAAGAATTTTATTTAAAGCATTAAAAATTTCATCATAGAAAGCAGAAGATATATGTATAATTCAAGAAGTTTAACAAATTTAACTTAATAATGCATAATAACAATATTGCATTATCTCAAATATAAAGCAATGTTTAAAATTAGATATCTCCAACCCTCAAATGGATTTTAAATAGGATTCTCAGTATTGGGGTTAATCAGATAAGTCCCTCTTCTTCAGGGAGAATTTATTTTTTTCAAAAGTGAGAGAAATGACAAAAATTTCATATGGAAATCAATTGGCAGAACAAAATAAAAAAAACTAAGCACAATGTGTTGAGAAAAATAGTAAAGAATTGTGAAAAGGGAATATGCAACAGGGAAATATGCAACAGGAATTAATGATATTAACTCAGAACATTAGTTTTTTGTGAATGCTCAATTCTTTGAGATAATCCACTTCATCAACTGAAAAAGTTTTATGGACGACTTTCAAGGAACCAAGGTTTAAGCTGCGGTAAGTGCTTAATTAGCTATTAAAGATCTGTTTTCTTCTTCCTTTCAAACATAGGAATTGGATTCCCTGAAATAAAATTATGTCTCTCTTTAATTGGCCTATATACGTTAAGCCATAATTACTTCCACTGTGTGTGGGGAAGGGGCCTGAACTCAAGAAGAGGAACCTATGTTTGATTGCCCTTGAAATCAATAGTTTTATTCAAAATGTACAATAATTTGACCACTTTGCTTAATTCAAAATTTTACACTTTCCTTCTAGTTAGACAGGATGTTTTTCTTCTTTAATATACCCTCCTGAAAATCATATGTTTATGTCTATGTCTATGTCTATGTGCAATCACACATTTAAAAAATAATTTAAAATAATTATCACATCTCTCTTTATTTTACACTTACGATAATGTACATGATTAATCTTATGCAATGCACATAAAGCACATACAAATAATTATTTTTCTTTATTCTTATTATCTACTTTTAAAACAGCCTTTTATTTTTACTTTAATAACTAAGTTTAAAATACTAAACATTTTCAAAAAATAAATAAATAAATAAATAAAAACTCTTCACCAGTAGCAAGCTATTTTATAACACCTGTCTGTCTTATATTCAAGCCCCCTTCCCTTTCTACCTTATGTCATTACCATAAATGCCTGCCTTAAATAATAAAAACTTCATTCAAATGACCATAATGGATTAATTACCCAGAAAATTGTTAATATCTTAGACTACAATAGAATGTACATTATCTTAAACTTACGTTGATAAAATATAGAAAGCGACTATATGTTTATTCAACAGTAAACTTATTCCACATTGACTATTAAGCTGTTGATAAAAAAAAATCAGTGAATAGTTACAAAATATGATAGCCCAAAACATCAACAATTATCACTGTAATTCACGGATTTTACTTTAACTATTTATTCTTTTATCCCTATAAATCTACTTAAAAAATTTCTAATACCTATAAAAATATACTTAAATAAAAACAAAAACCAGTATAATTTACCTGTTCGTTTTTCAATTTCAAACATGCCTGCAGTAGTTCCTCCACCCATGAAACCAAATATCACATTATCACCATCAATATCACTAGCAACAACAGTTGTCACCAGAGTGTTAGGGCCAGCATTCTCATCTACACTAGGCGTATAAACATCCTGGCTGAACTTAGGAGCTTCATCATTTCTGTTCTCTGTATAAACACGAATAGTGGCAGTTCCAGTGAGGGGTGGTTCTCCTTTGTCTACTGCTCGTACAGTTAGTTCATAGGTGTTTATGATATCTGCATCAAGTCTTTTATTAGAATAAACAATACCATATGAATCGATTGTGAAATCTTCTTTATCCAGAGAATATTTTATTTCTGCATTTTTTCCTGAGTCTGCATCTGTTGCTGATACTAAAATGAGCAGATATTAAAATGAAAACAGCAATAGTAAAAATACATAAAAATCATTATTTTAAAATTCCCTCTAAAGTATAAATGTATATAAATATCCCACCCTAATTAATATATATACATGAAAAAGGCATTAATTTTATACATGAAAAAGGCATTAATTTTTAATATACCCAACTGAGTTTTAGCCTCCTACTTGTAAAAAAAAGGGGAATTCAGAAAAGAAAATAACAGAATATTGGTTGGAAATGTGAAAATGTATGAAAATAAGTTATTTTTCACAAACAAATCATATAACTTTTTTAAGTATTATTTCTTAATTTAATACATTTTATTATATAAACTTAACAAGATATATAAATGAAAAATTAAGACAGAAAATACATCCTAAAACTTGGGCCCAAAACAATATGGCTTGTATCATCTCATATTTGCTAACCCACTCTGTATGAAATAGATTTCATATAATTTTCATATAAAAATATTCTCATATAAAATAAACAAAGTTTGTTGAATTTTTCTATTCACAGTTGACTTATTCTCTCTTACATGAACATGATGAAGATAAAACTCCAATAAACAGAAAAAAATAATTTTTATATCACAATATCTAGAAAATTAACAATTTCTGTATTGTGGATTAATAATGTGCACTTACAAGGTCAAAACACAGCTTTGAAAAGTTAAAATGGGGGGTATCCCCCACTCCCTCAATTTGATTTCAATTTGAAGCTTTTGTTAAAGCATTGTTTAAACATCCATTCTAAAAACTTCTAAGAATACTTTTTTGGGGGAGTAAATTTGAGTGGACACTTTAGAAAAACTAAATCAAGATAACTCACATAAAAAAATTTTTTAAAAGCAAATTAAAATTCCGAAAAAAAAAAGTTTAAAATAAGTTTTTTAAATCAATTAGACACATAAACAACTTGTTCCAAATAAATACAGACTGTGCAAAAATTAAGCAGGGCTAGCATTTCTTATTTTATTAATGAAACACTTTATATCAATAGCGACTTACAAATACTGAAATATATTTTATAAATATGAAATATCTGGAAACTTGAATACAGAATTTATGAAACTTACCTCGTAAGATTGACGTTCCAATAGGAACATCTTCAGCAACGCCATGAGCCTGATAATCTGGAACTTCAAACCGTGGAGAGTTATCATTGACATCAGTGACATCAATGTTCAACTAAAATGAGAAAACATGTGTATTAATTTTTCAACTAACGCTCACTTAAACGTTTTATATAATAAAAATTATTTTTTTATTACATGCTATATTAACACACCAAACAATATATCCCATTATATATAACTACAGTTCAATGACAATATTTGAACATGAATCAGAATGCTTATAAATTTATCTAAAATGAAGCTCCCATCGTAATTATTTTTGTCATTATCATAAATTATACATGGTGACTGCATACAGAATAAGCCAAAGAAATAGCATGCCACTAAAAACACATTTGTGCTACATTATGTCAAGCTAAAAAGCTACAGTAAAAGACAACTTAGGCCAAAAGACACACTACAGTAGACCTGAATTACAAATTTCTCATTCTTTTTTAACTCTCAAGTTGCTAAATTCATACAACTCCAATCTGCTAAAATTAAATTTATGTAACTCCAATTGGCTCACAGTTTTACTTATTACAATTCACCTGAATATTTCTCCCATGTAATTGTGTTATTATACTATACTGATCTAAATTTTCATTTAATTTCTCTAACATTTGATTTTTACCATTAATAAAAATACAAAAGCACAGTAATTTTAAGAAAAATTTAATTTCAGTTAAATGCACTATAACACAAAATAGATTATAAGCAAATTGTTTGACTATAAGCAAATTGTTTGACATAATGGATTATGAAGTCTAAAAGCTAAACTTTCTTACTTGCTAAAAAAGTGAGCTAAATATCAATCATAATTTTATAAAAAGAAAAAATTAGTAGTTTCATATATACCACAACAATACATACACAGTAAAAACAACAACTTTTTTAAAACCATTTAGAACTATTTTCAAGAAAACATTTTTCCAAATGTTTAATGCACAAGTTTTGTGAAGACTTTTCATTACAGACATCTTTACTTTTTTCAATTAAACATGAACCATTGTCTTCTCAGCATTTTTGATTTATGCTATTAGTTAAATAATTTCATTAATCAGCTGCTGTGTATATATTATATATGCATTATATGAAAATTCATGATTGTTAAAATTAAAATAAACTCTTTAGAAATGCTTAGAAATTGACCCCCCCCCCCACAATATCAAAACTTTGGATGTAAAACATAAAACAATATATTCCGATAACAATAAAAATAGTAGCGCAAATAAAGTCAAGGTTTAATTTTAAATTCAAGGGAGATATCACAGTTACATATTCACATATATTTTAAATCAAATTCATCTGACATTAATTCCAATTAAATCCTACATACTTCAACTGAAGTTGAAAGTCCTCCAGAATCTTCAGTAGCTGTAATTTGAAGAGAGTACTTTTTTGGTTGACGCAAATCTTCATAATCTAAATCTTTAGCTAATTTTACAATCCCATCAGTTGAACCAATTGTAAAAGTGCCTGCCCCTTGTCCTTTAATACCCAAAATGTATCGTATATGACGATTTGAGAAGGACATTGCTTTTACTTGAATTATTCTGACAAGAAAAAAATTCTTATTAGAAAACAGAAATAGTTGATATTATTCTTTCTACAAGTAAATACACTTCTCAAAAATAAAACATATCATCAAATATCTATTAAATAAAAAATATATTTCTTTGAAGCAAAAAGTACTGACATAATTTCTCATTCCATTTTAGATCATCATTCTTATACTGTTAATAATTATTATTAACTACAATTTATAACAATTATTAATTACACAATGATAGGGAAACACATTCAGACCATAAAACCAAATAGCCAATAATGATTTCTTTTATCATGGGGAGAGTTATTTGTATATAACACTTTCTAGACGGATTTAACATATTTAAACATATACCTACAATGCTTTGATTCTCAAACAGTAAAGCATCAATTATTTCATGTGAAAGGTAGAATAACTGCTATAATATATAGTTTAATATCAATTTAATCTTTAACACAGAAACTCAAAAAGATTTTAAAATGAAATATTATCTGGGGGGAAAACTTACAATTTTTGGCCTGTTGAATTTCACTGCTAAGATATGGATGAAGCTTAAAAAGCTTATTTTTAATTCCTGCCATGGAAGGAGGTCATTGACATTGTACGAAAGAAGCTTCTTCCAGTGAAAAAACAATAGAAATGGGGAACTAGAAATCAGTTTTTTTGGTATACTGGATTTTTCAAAATTTGAGAAAACGTCAAGGAATATTTGTAGAAAGAAAGGAACAATAAAGGATTTTGCCAGACATCTCTGATACAGTAACTCAATTACAGTCATCTACCACAACAGCAGGAAAATGAATATAAAAATGGAAAAAAAACATCATAGGAATTTATGGTAAGAAACTAGAATGTATAAAAAAAGCTGCTGAACATTTCTACATATTCACTTTCAGTCAAAATTGGGATCAAATTTAATAATTCTCAGCTTTCAGCAGTTTTTGCCATATTATCCGAAGAAGTACCATTACAGTTCACAAAAAGTGGAATGCAATATTTTTCCAGAATTAAACCTCAAAATTTAATTAAGTTTTACTATTTTTACAATTATACTCTTCTCTTAAATTAAAATTATACTTTTCTCTTAAATTACAATTATACTCCAAAGAATGTCATTCCATTAAAATCTCCAAAGAACGCTTTTTTTCACATTATACAACATCTTTTTAATTACCTCTGTTTCCCAGTTATCAGTGCTTCAGTTTTTCCATGCATTAATTTCACAGCATGCTTATACATTTTTGAAAGATTTGGGAAAAACTGATAAAGCAACTTAAAACATTCTACAAGAACTATTTGTCACTCTCTTTAACCTAATTGATATAATTAAATATCAGATTCATAATGCCAGCTAAGTAATATTATTCATCATAAAGACAACCATCAAGTTTGTTATAATGTGAAGAAAAAAGATCAGCAAAGGAATAGCTGAAGGAGGTACAATCAGCTTTCAATTAACTAGGAATAAATTTACTGGGTCCTCTCTTAAATTTATTTATTGTGGAAATATGGAAAATTACTATGATAAACCATCAGTGTAAAATAACATTCTTTATGGAAAATGCAAATAATGAAAGAAAACTGTTGGGATAACAACAGCAGTTGCAAATGATGTCTGCCGGAAAACATGAAATTGTATCCTATTGTTTTACAGAAGCTTCAACTGTATAATAATATTCAAAATTTCTCAAAAATATTATTTTCTAATGCCATTTATGACATAATATCTCCATTCATAATGATGTTTATTGTTCCATATTTACCAGGTACTTTTTTTGATCTGAAAACATTAAATTAACTTATTCTACAAATTATGTATTTGAAAATATAGGTTAAGTTTCAATTGTAATTTTTTTTTTTAAGTTGTAATACTGATCATATCTTTTTTCCCTCAGATTAACTGTGATTTTGAGGTAACAGTGAACACCATCTCCAATATTACCCCAGTTAATCAGAAGTTGACTGCATACCAATGTTTCTCCAACTTTTTTGGTTTATCACCTACTTTAAAAAAAAAGTAAATGCTCAGGTACCCTTAGAAACTGACATGCATATTTTTTAGAATATGTAAGAAAATAAACTTTGGGTGCACATGTTTAGTTTAGTTCAACAATCACTTTGAGTAATTTTCCTAATAATAAAATTATTAATAAGTACATAGTCATATTTAACTAAATTACACTATGACAGATGGGAACATGATTTAAACTAGCAACAAAATAAATTTAATTAGATGGCTGAGCCTAATGAGTTTCTACCTATTTGTCACTATTCAGTTCAGTAAAAGAGCTCTGCAATTAGTTATCTGCAACCGATTTCTTTTCTTAGAAATTAGAGCTGCTAATGCACTAAACTCATATTTCATTAAGTAAGACTAACAAAATGAACTTTCTGTATGACATTCCATAAACCAGGATAAAGTTTAGATACCTGCTTTTCCAACAAAAACTGCTGGTACCTAGATAAAAACTTAACCCTCTCAGCATTATGGATGGAAAATTCGGTATAGAAGAGTGGCTTCATATTCATTACACATGAAAATTTCTGCCAGCTTTTAGTGTATCCAATTTTGGGTTAGATGTGTAATGGAAGAAAATGAATGAAGGTACAAAGTGAGAGAGTCATTTCTTAATTATAATCAAGAAAATACCATTTACTCATGACATTTTAAGGAACATGGAAATTTCAGGGCTAAACTCATAATGCTCAGAGGGTCAAATTTTAGTTCTTCTTCATCTCTTAACTTTATTAATTCAATAAATTCTTATTCTTCTAAATTTTGAAATGCTTCTGAACCTACACAGAAAAATGGATATAAAAACAAATTAAGTACATTTATTTTTAAAACATCTTGAAATAATTTCTTGAAGTCCAGCTCCAGAACTTCCAAATCTAGGCAATTTTTGAGCACATCCTCATCCTTTTTTCTATAGTTAATAAGTTTGGAAAATTACTAAATTCAAGTTTTCTTTATGAGTGTGTCACAAACACAGATATTGCATTTTTGCTTTTTATTAGATTCAGGCCCTTGAAGGTGATTCAATTCAACGAATTTAATAAAATACATCTTCCACATAAGCCATGTCTGTTTATTAACTTATCATATCTGCTCTCACAACAACATCTTTGTCTATAAAAATTCTAACACTGAGTGGCTAAGTTTGGAAAAACAGCTCAAACATGGTTTTTTGACAGCCAAAGAACTTTTGTATAAAGAAGCAGGCAACTGAAATCTTCATCATTTTTAGTACAGAGTTGTTTGAACAACCTGCCTTTCAAAACATTCTTCCTGATTTTATTCCAAACTCTGATGACAAGATTAAGTGAATTATGTGAGTGTTCACTCAAATGTTTCCCTACCAGATGTTACCAGTGAATAATCCTGCATATGGTCAATATACATGGTACCTCTGCTTCCAGTTTTGCCATAAAAATATTGGAGCATCAAGTATTGCTGGAACACCATTACCAACAACTAACTATATTTTATTTAGAGCAATTTCACCTGGCTCAAGGAAATCTTTTGTTGTATGAAATAATTATTAGCTTTTAATATTAGTTTGTAAAGTTTGGACAAATAATAATTCTTGACAAATCTGCTGATCTCTGATGAAACACCCATAGCGAGAAGGAAGATTTTATTCTTTACCAAAGTTCAGTTATTAAGCTATTTTTGAGATGCTCTCGAAAAGTTATGTAAAGCTTCCAGCCATCTCATCAAATCTACTTTAACTTAATTATAACTCAAAATCCCCCCCAAAGAAGTAGTAGAAAAGATGACTTAAAATTCAAGGACATGCGTATCTATGACAATAATATATGATAACAAAGAGGAATAAAGCAATTATCTCTCACCTTCTTCACAACTGCAAGACTAGATTCAAAATACAGGATCAATGTTTTTCAATTTAAACTTTTGCGCTTAACATGTGTTGACCAGCTTCTAAGAAAATCAGGTGGTAAGTCAAGACAACTAACTCACAGATTATGTTATGATTTGATATTATCAGCTGTGAAGGACATATACTAGGACCAAAGCCTCAAATAAATAACAGCTAATAAACAGCAATTTTTTTCTCATAACCCAATGTTTGCTACATGGTGATCCCTTATACTCCTTGCAGCTTTAATTGGCTCCTTCAACACCCACTGGGAAAGGAGAATATTGCCCACTTTGAAAATTACTGCTGTAAACATAAATTTATAACTGCTTCAAAAGTAACATTTCTGCTCTCAAAAATATCTACAGATTTAAGTAAACATATAAATAAGAATAAAAATGCAGCTACATTTATATGAACAATATTACAAAATAGCAGAATTAAGTCTTCAGAAAGCTAAAAGTAAACCTGTTATAAGTTTCCTGGCTATGAGACTGGCTGAGGAAAACTATAGTACACTTTATGAAAGCTGATTAATAAGAAACAAATGAATGTAAGTTATTACTGCTCATCACATAAGGAATTATTTAAATAATCAATAATTAAAAAATCTATTTCTTATCATAAAGAGGAAAAGCACACACATTTTTGTTAAGAATTCAAAAAATGTTTAGTATAAAACTGTTGATGCTAAATTCTTGTACAGAGAAAATTTATTACAAAGACAGAAACTTAAAAAAAAAAAAAATTAAAAAACAAGCATATAAACAACCAGAATATTTTAACTCATTATTTAAAGTGGGGGGATGACAGAAATATTTCTTCAAAAGTTTTCTAATATTTTACCAATACATTATTACACTCCTGAAGTGATAAAATTAATGTTTTATAAATGCAAATCCAAAATGCTACATTAATCTACCAAAAAAATCATCCAAAATGCAAAATACATCCTACATCCAAAATGTTAAGTTATGAAAAAAAGAGAAAGAGATGTACGAGGAATACTGCTAACAGTAAGAAATAATAGCCTTTTATGTTGACCATCAGGGTGTAATTTGAGATGAGATGCATTTGTAACAGAAGCCCGTCATAAAGGTGTCTTTATAAAGATAATATGGCACTTCTATGATAGGACACCATTATGCAAGTATAATTTCTATTTGCTCTGCTGATCAGAATAATAAATTAAACCCTACTTAGACAGTACCTCAATATTAAAATGCCTGCAACTTTATGAAACTGTTTTCTATAGATTAGAATCTTCATAGAATGCTGTTACTTTTATACTGCATTCCAATGGAGATTCTTATATTTTCAAACAGAGATATATGTGTTAAAACTTGCATAAAGGTATCAACACCTTTATTACAGATAATGATCAGTCATGTTCAACAGTCAAAAAAAAGATCACTGGTAGAAAATTTGAAAAATTAGAACTTTTACATTAATTATCATGTACAAAATCTTTCTGAAAATGTTTACATATGCTCTAAGACACACAGCATAATACTCTCATATATGCATTATTAATAGTACTAGTACATGCAACACATGACATGAAATTTAAAGCAACGTTGACAAGCAAATATTTCACATTATGAATAGGATAATTTTGAGGCATCTTAACAAAAGAAATCAAATTCTTATTTAAAAATCACTGATTTAATCCACAACTAAGCAAATATTATTTTTTAAGAATATATTATTAGAAATATGGACATACTCTGAATCCTTTTTCTTGTTCTCAGGGATAACAGCAGAGAAAGACTGCTGATAAAACTGAGGTGGACGCTTGCCACCTATAATTGATAACCTCTCCTCTCCAGTAGATTGTTCTTTTAAGCCATTCAAATCTTCAGCTTTTACATATAAAACATATTCTTGGTCTAAATTGAATGGATCACTTCCAACAGTTCTAACTTCACCAGATATTTCATCCACTTCAAAACGGCCGCCAGCTGAAAGCAAAGAAAATAAATTAATATATGTAACAAGGAGTAAAAGCATGTATAATTCTCTTAGTGTAAGCATTTATTATCACAAAGAATTACGCATGATTACAAAGATTGATACATGTATGGATTACAAACAAAAATCACAAAGTAAAGATTACAAAGATGACTTTTATTATAATACTATAATTTAACAAGTACACTAAGATAATTTGCTTATACTCCATGCCAGAAGCAACACAAAAGCTGCAAATAAGAACAAACTCTTGAAAATAGTACTTGTAGTCTTTTTTGGCTTTAAAAAACATAATAAAAGTTGAAAAACACAGTAGGGGTTAAAGAACATAGAAATTTTTCTTTTAATAAATCAAGATTTTGGATTTTAGCAGTTTTTCTGTAGCATTATTAATCCAATTATGCATGCACAAAACATACTGGTAAAATTAGCATAATAATTCAATTTTATGCAAATCCTCATTGGTGCTGAAGGTTTTGTAAACAGCACCCCTCCCACCCCATCTCTGCTTTTAAAGTTGCTTTAAAAAGTATTCCACTGATGGATATAAATTTTTTAGACATAAAATTTTTTATGCCTTTTTGCTTCCTCAAAAAATTTTTCTATTTGATTTATCCACTAAGTTTTACCCTTGCACTGACACTATTTTTGGGTGTAATTTGGGTGTAATTACATTTAAATAATAATAATAATAATAATAATAATAACAATAACAGTTTTCATTTTTAATAAATGCTGAGTAAATAACAAGATTCATACAAATTTCTGACCATGATAATTAAGTACTTTTAAGGATCATCAATGAAACCAATATTTAACATAATTATAAAACCAATTTGAGAATAAACCCAACTTCATAAAATTCATAACTAGCATTCAATAAAATTTTTTGAAACATTTATATTTCACACTTAAAATAGTGATATATATTTTAAAGATGAGTAGTAACATTTTATTTAAATTTTACTAACAGTTAGCTGTATGTAATTTTTTTTTAATGCTCAGTCCAGAGGTTTATACAAATTTTATGTCCAGTGGCTTAGGTTAAAATGAAGTGCAAAATCATACTTAGCATTTGTAACAGAATCTGTTACCACTGCTGTTGCTTGTCTAATTATCAGCCATAGATCAGAACAGACACGACCATCAGAGTTTGGCATGGTAGGTAAGCACTGAAATTTAGTAGTGTTTTGCTCTCAAACGCAATTAGTACTGCAGTGTTGCATAGAGTTGCAACCCAATTAAAGTTCCAATAAGCCCCTGAAACACCAGGGGTGGTAAATTTTTTGCATTACTTTAAATCTCACTAGCTGTAAATAATAAAGTTTTATGTTAATTTTTACATTTTTGTGCTGTATCTTGCATCACAATAAGGATTACGGAAAGGCAATAACTTGCCTTAATATAGTGAACTTCTAAGGATAAGTAGTCAGTTGCAAATAATTAACTTAAGTCGTTAAGTACCCTTATGTGTTACACATTTGCATGGTCACTATTAAAAAAATATTCATTAAAACAGACTATTGAAGTAGAATCTAAGAACATTTTACAGTTTCAAATAACAGATTATTACATATATAATTTATGACATTGACTCCAGAATGATATTAGAATAATACATTAAAAGCTACAAAATATGTACATTTTGTAGCAGTGACACATAATAAAATATTTATGCATCTTTCTAATTTGAAATTTTTTCTAATATTTTAGTTAATTTATACCAGAATCCTTCTCTTTAGCATCTTTTCTAATAATAAGAACTTTGTTTCAATACACAAACCAATACTGCAATAAATCTCAGCTTCACCACCTAACTTGTTAATATTTTAACAATATATCATTGAAGAGTATTTTTTTTCTCTTTATGTAATCAATTTCTTCCTCTATAAGTTTTCTTTCCATTTCAGAATTTTGGGATTTGATTAAAGATTTTTTATTTTAAAAAACTGCATGTATTTAAAATGCACAAAAGAAACTGCTAATTTTATTTCTTCATTGATATAAATATTGGGAATAAATATGAAACAATGTATGTTCAGGGATGGTGCCAGTGCCAGTATGGCAGTATTTTTTAAATTTAGTTAAGTACCGAGCAATAAAATTTAGGGATGGTAAAATTTTTAGAATATAGCACAGGTCCTGGACAGCAGAGTTTAACACCCAGAGATTTTTAACAGAGATTGTATTATGTGGCAAAATGCCTGTGAATGGTGCAATTGAAATGAATATTTGTGAATAAGTCCCAAAACATATTTCTTAAAAAAGCGTTTATTTGTTCTCAAAAGGGCAGTCATAAATGTCAGATCAGTAAAATAAAGAACCTTTTGCCAATACTGGCAGAAATTAAGAACTTTTAAGCTTCATTCAGATAATGGTTTTATCATCATAAAACTCTGGTTTAAGACATAGAATAAGATCATTCACACCTCTTTAAAAAGTTTTAAGGCATAGCCAATCAGAGAATGGAATGTTGTGCATGCTAAATGTGCAGCTAACTCAAGAGAAAATTCTGAGCAATATCTGCTTTGCTGTGATTGATGGTTTCTGTACCAAGTTGGTTAAAAGTTGATAAGTTAGAAAAAATTTTTGTGGCAATGCGAAGTCTGGTTGCTTGGTAACAAAGCTCAACTTAAACATCTTAAAATTTTAAAACCACCATGTGAAGGAAGCTTTAAGGACCAAAAATCACTTAAATAAAAAAACTAAGGTACTTTTAATATGGACTCGGAATATTTTTTAAATGTGTATGAGTGCATTTTAGCTGGTTATTTATGTACAAACAATCCAGATTTACGGTGAAAATTAGCAAGGGAAAAATGTGAACCAAACTCGAAAACAAATTACCTATAACACACAAAATTCTTCAATCTGCAAAATATTTCAACACTGATGCACACATACTATTAGAATTCTAGTATCGATACATTTCAGGACTGAGAGTTTTTGCAGATTAGAGAATTCCAGGGTCTGCAGTGAAATTAATGAGAAAAATAGTTATGATAAATCACCTTGATTCTTTGAAGACCTGAGTGCTTAAAATTAATTTTATAAATTCAATTTTTTAATCCCTCGGAACAATGTTATTGTTCTCACTCAGTATTTCCATCAGCTACTTATGAAATTTATGCTGTCTTATAAGATCATTAACTTGAATTCCTTATCATAAAAAATAATATTGCTCATCAGTGTAACAAAGTTAATCACTTGAAAAGCAATTTTTCTACATTTCTTAATTACATACTGCAGTAAAGGTTATTTTATATTACTAGTATAAAAGGTAAAGTATATTTCTAATTCCTTCTACAATACACTGCTATATTCTATTCATTCTACAATACACTGTAAAATTTCTTACTACTATTGCTACTCTATACTATCACCTGCTTCCGAAATGCCAAGTGGTGGTGAAATTCTGGAGTAACATATAGAAGGCAATCATCTACATACATTTCTTTCCCAAATTTTATTTAAATAATAACCTCCTCTTTCAAAATCCAATGTAAGTCTTTAAAATTTCAATGTTTTCCTAATTCTTACACTTCACATTCACACATAGAATTGCAAACACAAATACCAAAGTTTATAAAATTAAGATATTTAAATTATTTTAAACACCAGAGATTTAATTTTACTAAAGTACTGACAAAAGTACTAATATTTTTGTTACCAATAAATGAGGCACTTGTAATAAAAAAGAAATTTTTTACACCTATATCCTCGTTTTTAGAAATAAATTTTAAGAACACTCACTTCGATCTCGGACAAGATAATAGTGAATCTTGCTATCAGAGTCAGGGTCACGAGCTTGTAATTTGAAAACAGATGTACCAGGAGAAGCATTAAGCTCAACAACTGCTTGCATTGGCATTGGACTGTTGATGAAATAAGGATTTTCATCATTTGCATCTTGAACTTGTATGATAATCCGTTGCCTATCAGGTTCTGTTGAGACAAAAAATTATTAATATACAAATACAGAAATAATTTAAAATAAAATTTTTAAAATATATTTTAAAAATGTCATTTTTACAGAAGGAAAATTTACTTCACATACAGTAAAATTTCATCTAATAATATTCCAACGAATATTCTTAACATCTTAATACAGATCAAGGTTAACATAGGTTCTATACATGAGAAATGCGAACAGATTTAAAACACAAAATTCAATAGACATGTAACATATATTTTCAGATTTTTTAAAATCAATTTCAGTCTCTAAATTATTTAATTTTTTTCTAAAGCACATTTATGTTTTGGCAGATTAATTACTGTGATTTCATTTTTTTTTACTAATGTATGGAGCTTTCACCAACACTACAGCATGATTTCGATTTTCTTTTGCAAATTGAATGACTGCTTTTGAAACCAGCACTGTGTTTATTTCATTTGGCAGGAATTATATTTACTACTAAAAGTAATGCTAGATCTGCTGCATTTCAACTAAAGAAAATGCAATTTACTGAAGGCCTTTGATGTTCATTTCAAAATCATGGCTTCAGATGACTACAGAAAGAGAAAACATCTCACTCCTAGTTCCATAAATTCATTCGGGTCAAAAGGGCATTATTACCCCAAATTATGTTTCCCTTTTCTCAAAACTCTAGAATAACATTGTGTTTGCCTGCACTGACTACAATCCATCCTCTTTGCAGAATAATTTACTCCTTCAAGGATCTTCCCCACACCACATATTGTTACCCTTATTACTTATCAATTCAGTACATCATTGTTCAAAAGCCTCATAAAAATCTTCAAATGAATGACTTAGAAAATTAAGAGCATCACACACGAATCTTTCAGGTTTCTTTATAAAGAAAAGGATGTGTGTTGCATGCCAAATATACCTAGAAATGAAAAAATACAGTCTGAATTTATAGGTACATGTTATACACCGCTGTGTGGTATATGGTGTAATATGCAATACTTCTATTTCCATAAGTATAATTTTATTATTATAAGTTAAGAGATTTCCAATTTTGCCGCTATAGTTTATGTGCTACGCGAGTACATAAATCCCCCTTGCTCTACAGGAATCACATGACTGAGATTAGTTTTAGAAGGTCACACTTCAGAAAATTTATTACAAGCAATTTACTATTTTAATAATAGGAAAAAAGATATATCCAAATTAATAACTTTAACGATTATTACAAACTAAAGTTTAATTTTATATACATATTTAGATTACAGACATTAAAACTGCAATAAATTTTCTCCGTCACAAACATACAACAGACAACTACCATATCTGTTAGGATCTCTAATCCTAATAATCTTTTTTAATGTGATAATGCCCTTCTTAATAAAGTATCCTGCTTTTCCAAAATTAATCTAAATTGGGGGGAGGGGAGTTAAAAAACCCGTGCACTTATGCATAACTTTAAAACACCTGGTACTCAAAAAGAAGCAGAAATAAATTAACCGTTTTTAAATTTAATCTATAATGTGAAAAGATCTACAATTGTAGCAACATTTTGTATCTTTGTATTCAGTATAAATCTTTTATCATTAAAGTATATACGCGTGTTCCATTTTACGAGTTGATCAATATAATAGATTAATTTATGATACCTTATAGTCTGGCTATATTAAGACAGAGATGCCTTTATAGCTGTGCTTTTATGCAAGTCAACACTAGCTCTAAAAAACATAGAAACCTACTTAAGATTGCCCAGCATTATGGTAACCTTATGAAGACTGGTTTCTAAAATGTAAAGATCTATCTTTGTCAAAGTGTGGTAACTTTTGTGTTAGGACTGCTACAGAAGCAGAATTTTCATTTGCTTTGCTAATAAGCATAGCAAACAAAAATCCTACTTGCATAGCAGTGAGAAAGATTTAAACGTCTACACCCTTATGAAGGTTGTGTTCTACATGTCAGAAGTTATCTTCATAAATGCACTGCACAGAACTCCTGGCACATTTATTTATAATGGGGCATTATTATGAAATGGTCTCATTATAATATAAATGCCTCAATTTATACAATTTTCTTTGCAACTTTGAAATAAAATGAACAAGAATTGTTTAACATCAAACATTTCTTATTCATTTTACTTAATTAGAGGAATAAAAAACAACACTATTTCACGTTACCCTGCAATATCTCCCATACTGAACAAGCTTACTGAAATGACAATCCTCCTATGAAGTTGTATAAAAATCCAAACTTCTCTCACAAAATTCATCAACATCCTACACAATGTTTCTGTATTTTCTGACCTGTTTTTTTTTTTTTTTTTTTTTTTTTTTTTTTAAGATACTGGCATGCCTTACACAGAGGAATACTTGATAAATTTTCTAACCGGGAAAAGAAAGGGAAAAAAAAATATTTAAGTTATTTATTTTTCGGATAAGCATTCTTGATTTGTCTGAAACTTCCAAATAAGAAACAATCTAAATAAAAACATGCCAAAAAAACTAATACAATATCACTACTCAAACATTTATATTTTAAATCTATTAAATGTTGATTTTATTAAGGGGGGATTCTAAAAGCGTACTGGCTGGTTAATGGTCAAATAAATCAGAACAAGAGAAAATACAACATATGAACCTGCCAAATAAAGCATCTTAAAATGTTTCTACATTTATGTAATATGGCATACGCAAAAAAAACAAAAAATTGCGTCATGACATTTACGATTATTTTTCCACTCAATAAACTAAAACTTTAAAATATAAAATAAAACGCGCTATGTCATCGGATGATGTGTCAATCGCTGGCGTCAAAGGAAACGTTAAAATTCAAAACGAATAAAATGTATGTAAAAGTGCACCAAAAACAGTTACCGCACTTTCCGCCCCGGCAAATAAACAGAGAAGTGTCATTCCGCAGTGACGCGTTGTCAACCCATGTAAGCGGAAGTGCGGTGAGCGACGAGGACGTAATTAAGAGGGAGGGGGAAAGTGAAAACAAGGCTAGAGTTCTTAATTTGGGGAAAAATCGTTTTACTCTTTATTTAATGAACAGAAATAAAACCATCAGTTATTTAGGTCTTACTCAAGCAAAAAAAAATTTTTTAATACGTATTGCTACATATTTCGCCATGAAGATGAAGAAAACGCTCGCAGATTTAACAAACTTAATGCTGAAGAATTCCAAATATCCAGACTAATCAGGGCTAGAACCCAAACGGATAATTTAAAAGACCGGATCATCGGGTTGTTTCCGCTTTTTTTCAAGACAATATATCTCTACAGTAATTTAAGGGTGAAGATCTCACGTGAAGAAGTGAACAGATACTACGTCGCCATATTTCTGCAGTCAATATTAACAAAAAAGACTAGTTATGCTAAACAATAACTCATGGAGTCAATAATGAACGGCTAGCTTTTTTAAGCACATTAATTGCTTTCGTCATATATATTTGATACAAGTCATATATATTTGATGAACATTGTTAACTAACTAGTTACCGCCACTAACCTTCTCAAAAACATGGATATTTTATATTTTTTCATTATTTAAACCCCCCACAAAAAAAAAACATGAAAATAGACTCTGTTTCATTTAAAATGAGCAAACCAAACAAAATTGGAATTCCGGAAATTTGAAATCAGAATAGCTGGGGTACTAATACACCAAATGTTGAAAATCTAGAATTTTTAGTTAATAAACATTATGCCATAGATTAAGGAAAAAGAAGCATATCATAAATTTACATATGAAACGATCTATACCATATGAAACGTATTACATATGAAACGATCTATACCAGGGGCTGCCAACTTGTTAACTGTTGTCATCTGTTTTCCGCGTACACAAATTTTCGTCCCATTGATGTTTCGAACAAAAATTCCTTCACCAATCGATAGGTAATAAATAATTCGACATCACTTTGACGGTTTTCTCTCCCCTTCTAATACTCTTTCAACTAAATCACTTTTACATCTCCGCTGCCCCCCTTAGCGGAAGAGTTATCCTTCCGATAATAAGTTTCTTCTCTATTCGCCCAAAAGTCAACATTGTTCTCCGTTTTTCTGCTCGTTAAGATGTTCTTGGCTTACATTTTTCCAATAATTTATTTTCATAAAATATTCTATAAAACACTGCAGCACAAATAACAGTATTTTATATCATATTATTATGTATTTATATGATTCCTACTAAATTCAATAACCATGAGCAATATATTAAACTTTTTATTTATTTGATAACCACCCACTGTTCACGGCGTTTTGACGACTTCACGAAATAATTTAGGATAAAAACTATGATTGTTTAACTCATTTGTTAAAAATTTACATATTCTGTTATAATGATGAATGCTTGAAAATGTCAAACACGTAACTTTCCGTTGAAACAAAAAGGACAAGCCACTTCTGATGAATTTTCCGTGATAAGCTGAATGAAAATTCTCCAATTCAGTTCTGAATAATTCTGTAGGGAGGTGAATAGTTGCAGTTTTATGGCAATTTATAGCTACAGCGTTATTCATGATGTGATTGATCACATCTGTGATGAAATGGTTAAGGAATGAAAAGGTAGCTACAGAAAAGTTTCCAACTTGCCCTCTTCATCAGACGGGGGGAGGGCTGATCCTTTCTTTGATAGTTTCTCCCCCCCACAGACATTCGCCCAAATTACTTCTACCCCTTCTTCCCAGGGGCAAAACTGGATCAAGAACATACTAACATACTATACATATAGCTTTGCTCAGGGAAAGGGTTATCCTCCGGATAACACTAGCTTTCGTTTGTCCAAAACCAAGACTGTTCTGCCATTTTTCTGCTCGTTAAGATGCTCTCGGTTTAATTCTTTTTTTCTACACCTGATTTCCATAAAATATTTTATATAGCAATATAATGTAAATATTAGTATTTTACATCGTATTATTATGCATTTATATGAGTTCCTTGATTCAATAAATACGTGCAATATTCTCAAATTTTAATTTATTTCATAGCTACAAACCTTTTGGCGACTTCAAGAGCTAATTTAAGATTATTCGATGCTTGTCTAACTCATTTATTAAGAATTTACATGTTACATTATAATGATGAACACTTTGAAAATGTCAAAGATGTAACTTTCTATTAAGGCAAAAATTCAAATTTCCGCAATTACAGCTAAATGAATAGTTTTCCAATTCCAATAATTTTGGATGCAGCTGAATTTGTAACAGTAATTGTAAGTAGTTTCATTTTATTTAGATTTAATTGTTATTCTCCTTAATTGTGTGCACTCTTAAAGAGCTCAGGTGGGGAGTGTAGAGAAATATGTCATACTACGATAGGAGCGCCCCCACCTGAGGTAAAAAGAGCAAATAGACGTTAGATGGGAATAGCGTATTAAGCCATGTCCCTTGATTTGCAAATTTTTATATGCAGATCCATTAGCTGATTAATTGTATAAAGTGTATAAATAAATATTTAACTTAATCTAGCTTGAGTCGATCACAGATACAGAAATACTGCTTAAATATAGAATTTGACAAACTAAACTACGATCTCATACAGCAAAGTTTCGATTTAGATCTCTTTTTGTTTCAGAACAGGAATAACTAACCCGTAATTAAATCTCACTGACAGGCCCGTAAGACTACGGCCGAATGTAGTAAGACGGCTTAAAGTAACGACGTGGTCCGAAAGCAGAACACGCTCTGAGAACTTTCTACTGAGAACTTTTGGGCTCTTCTACGGAAGTGACTGAACTTCCCATCAAATACTGGTTCTACTTCATTTACATAAAACGCGATACTAAAAACAGACTCTAGAGAGTTGTAGGTGGAAAACAAGAATTTAAAGGAAAGGGTTTCAAAATTAAAAATAACTATTAGTAAATTAAAATAATCCCTATAAGTTTAAAATGTCTCATATCAGTGCTTGGCAATTACGGCAATTCTAAAAAAATAATTATACACAAAAGGGCAAGAATTATTTTTTATAATACGGACTGATGGCAGTTTTCTGCACTAGACAACTCTCTTTTTTCAATATAACTGTGAGTGTTTGCCAAACTTTTGATATGTTGTTAACGGCAAGGTTAATACAATGAACTGAACCAATTATGGCAGGGTTACATCTCCTCACTTCCCGTGTTTTTAGAATAAAATAAAAAGAACACGAGTTAATAGACGTACTACTGAAACTGGGCACTTTAAGAAAAAGAAATTCCACTATCTCTCAAGATCAACAACGCCCAACTTCGATTCCCTTGAGAGTCAATTTAAGTTGTGTGTTAAGTTGTCAGATGTCCCGATTCACTATTTTCCCAACTCAGCTCAAATAGTTTTATTCCGAATTTAATCCCAATCAAAAATATCCTCAGACTGTTATTCCTACTAACTCAGCCTTCGTTTCTTAACCCCTTATATAAACGTAAAATAGGAGGAAGTTTATGACTCTTCAACCGCCTTCTTTTTTAAACAAAAATAATAAAATGCTTTGTATTATTCAGTCC
>KK121392.1:15472-33374 GCA_000611955.2 Stegodyphus mimosarum | reverse complement strand
TAACATAATAAATACAGCCAATATAATTTCTAACCTAATAAATAAAATTTCACTAACTTCTCGGTGATTATTCTTAAAGAACATATATGGTATATCGTATTTCCCATTTCATATATATATATATATATATATATATTTCCCCTTGCTCATCGGAATTCTCAGTGGCTGACAGATTACAGAAGTTAATAGTTAAAAGAATGACAGATCATCGAGTTTTCACTGAATAGCACTTTCTCATTATTCGTAAAAAATTTCGCTTGAGATAATGCAAAACCTCTGTTAGTGATAGTTCTGTTACTCTTCCTCCCATCTATTAGTAACGAGCCACACGTACAAGGCAATTTTCGAGTTTCAAACTGACTAAATGTAATCGGAACGAGGGATGACGGTGAGAGCTCGTCCGTTAGGCTATCCGACGACCATGACCGTGTCAGTCAATGTTTGCGTGTATTTCATAAAGCCAATATTCTAGGAAAATTCATGTCTGGTAAAAACAATAAAACTCTCTCTCTCAAACGTCCCACATTTTGCACTTATTTACGCATGGATGGAAATAACCTTCACGCTCTATGATTTGACTCCAGTCAGAGGTTCCGATCTTTTCGAACATTTTCCACATCCAGTGAACGAACCCGAAATTAAAAAAATTCTGTCAGGAAAATATCCGACTGAGAAATAAAATCAAATTAACCAAAATTACAAAACTTCAATATTAAATCTTACAAGCGTTCCCTGGCTAGCTTTTCAAAGTTATTGAAAAAGCATTCTTGTTTAGCGCTATCTAAGACAGGAGGTACCTGTGAAAATGATGGGGACATCAAGCTGGCCCGTCACTATTAGAGCACACGGTTTAGTTCCTACTTAAGGCCAGCCAGCCTGGGTTCGAAAAAGAACGAATGAATCTCACAGATATACTGCAAATCGATTAAGTTATTTCAAGACAGGGGAGGTCTGCCTGTTCTGATAATACTGTACAGATATTTAAATATGTACCTGAGATGCCATAATTTTTTTAATTAACCTGAAACGTGATTATCAAAAACCTTCGGCAATAAGTTCGATAAAAATTAATATGCTTTATACGGGCAGGAAAATCAAAATATTTAGTCTTCATATAAACTTTTACAACAAATATTCAATTTCATAGTTCACACACAATATTTATATACCTTAAAAAAAGAATTGCGGGATTTCCGATTTACGAACATTAACCTAAAAGAATCAAATAAATGCAGGATTTCCGATTTCCTAAAAGAATCAAAGACGCTTGTTTATTTGCTTAATCGATAACGCAAAGCACCTGCTTCTTTAATCAAGTATCGCAAAAAAAAAAAATGAATTATTCAGATTACGGCAAAGCACACAACAGATATCTGTTTAAGGGAAAGGATGCCTTCGTAAAGGATTTTAAAAAAAAAAGAGCTTTTAGTCTCGAAAACGGATTTTGCGTCGTCCACTATAAACGACGAATTACTTAAATTGTTCCTTATAATGTTGTATTACTTTCAAAGAAATTATATAATGAAGAATCTGCATATATGTATGTTATGTTATGTTTCTCGCATCGTGAAAAAATGACGATACCTAGTGCCGTCAAATTCTGAATAACCTAGTACTCCACCCGAACATGTGCACCTGCACGCCCAAATTTTGAATTTTATACTTCAAATTTTGTAAAATGTTAACGAACTTTTGATTTACAAACTCAACGATTTGAAAACGAACAGTGGCAATACTGCACGGAATAAAACTCTTTTTATCTTCAGCGCGCAACTCTGCCTATCGGAAATTCTAAAGATATGCTGTTTTTAAATATTTTGTGATTTTGCTGTTGCATTGAATTTTATGTGTCATAAGTGCAAAGAACATGATATTTAATAAATAAAATGAACAGGAAAACATTAAAAAAAAATATTGAAAGTCATCTTACTAAGGAAACTGAATATTGACATGATGAGCTGAGAAATGAATGAAAAAAGATTGAAAAATGTATGTCAAAACACAGCATCGGGAATGTCGTGCTATGCTGCTTTTAAAATTTTTGTAATTTTGCTGTTGAATTGTATATGACGTAAATGCGAAGAAAATGACGCTTAATAAAACTAAAATGACAAAAAGAAATGGATTAGAAGGCGTGAGTTTAATAGCAGACTGCCAGCTTCGCCAGAACGTAAAAAAAAAAAAGCCTTAACAAACCATTTTGGGCGACCGTTAATTATTATTAGCCCAAAGGGCTATTAATTTAGTTTTGGCATTTTGCGTTGGTTCACTATAAATGTCGGTCAACTTTTCAATTTGTTGCCACCAAATATTAGAGCCCAACATTATATTAAAAGAAATTAAATAACGATGAATCTACATAAATGTATGTATATTTCTCGAAAAAACAACGGTATGTAGATACATCAAATTTTCAATAAGTTGTCCTACACTAGAATATGGGGATCTGGAAGCCCGAACTTGGAATTTGTGTTATTATCTCTTTCATATTTTGTAAAACTTTAACGAATTTTTAATTGAGACACTGAAAGATTTCTAAGCAAGCAATGGCAACACTGTACTTTTTTTTTTCCCTAAATAATCTCTAGCGCGCGAGACTGTGTATCGGAAATTCTAAAGACATGCTCATTTTAAAATTACTTTGCGATATTGCTGTCGAATTGAATTTTACAGTTTAAGTGCGAAGAACATGTTATTTAATAAATAAAGGCAACATTTTTTCGTCCTCCCTTTTTTTAAAGAAAAATTGTCTTCCCAAGCAGGCACAGTTTCTTTAATCGATTAAAGAAAATCACTATCGTGAAGTTTATCGAAACAACGATATTTTTAACGTTTAAAACTTTAACTTTATATTAGCGCTAATTTTATAGAAAAGTTTTATGCATTTCACTAGAGCTTAAAACACAGACTTTTCCTTTTCCAAAGTGGAGGGGGCGGGATTCTTCTTTGATGTTTAAAAATAGAAAATTTTAGATTGACGATAATTTTAAAGAAAAGTTTCCTGCATTTCAACAGAGCTTAACATACATTCTTCCTTTTCTGACGAACAAAAATATTCTGCATCAGGACGTAAAAACAAAAGTTAATATAATTAGTAACTATCATAAACCATCCGTGTAAAACAAACTTATCAACGGATAGCTCATTCTGTGAGTTAAGATACTTAAAAGTAGGTAAATTGGTAAAATTACTTTTCTGCCAATTATAATATGAATTATCGATAACTGCCCTCGGAGTAATCGTGGAAGTCAATTTTACTCAATAAATCGGGAGTCTACTGTAATCATTTTTAATCGATAATTTTAAAACAACAGTTTTGTTGGGAAGGGAGATTTCTTCTTGTCCTCTGCAAAGCAAACTTCTCCGCTTGATTCCGATTTGAACTCAAAGTAATAATCAAAACATTAACGTTATAATAAAAGCTTCCTCTTCAGACTCTTGCTGAAATATCAATTACGTCCCTACTTTATTGAATAACTGTCTGTATTTTAGGCGTAGATTCTTTTAACATTTAACAAGCATGCCTGCAGATGGTAAATTAGCAATCTGACACTATTTATCATTACGCTGCTGTATTTGTGCCTGAATTGAAGAAATGAATTGCTAAGTCATACACTTCTAAAGCAGCAACTGAAAATATTTAAAATCATATATCCGCGTTCCCAAGATTTTGAGCCACAACAAGTAAGCTTAAAACAACAGTAAAAGCTCTTTCACTAATTTAAAATGGTGAAAGTTGTGCTCTTCATAAATACCAATTATTTTTAAAGGCATACATTAAGACTTAATTAGAGCCAGAGGTAAGCGGCATCTTTTAACAATGCAACACTCTATTTAATTTAAGAGAGTTAAACGTGGATGAAGTAAGGCAGCAAGGTATTTGATGGCTTAACTGCTTTGTGCACAACATCGAACCGATGCGGTGGTCACTATCCACGGTGTAACGACTGGTAGACGACGATTTCATGCGAATTCGAAATATATGCTATACCCAAACATACAAAAAGCTGTCAATAACGGCGGCAATATAAACTCCATATATACTACGCTCGCGTGACTTAATTTCATTCCATGACGGATTCGAATGATCACGCACGGCGAGCCCAAGGCCAGTTTACAAACCGCATCTTCTCAGAGAACATAACCCGTTCATCTATCTATCTTACGCTCTACAACACGACGGAAAAAAACATTCTGAAGTCATAAGCATATATATAAAGACTTAGCCAGAGGTAAGTGGCATCTTTTAACAATGCAAGACTATTTAATTTAACCAAAAAAAAGAGTTAAACGTGGATGAAGTAAAGCAGCAAGGTATTTGATGACTTCAACTGCCATCAATTTGGCACACAGTCCTTTAGTAAGTTTGAAGTTCAACATCATTCACAGAATACCAGTTAATAGATCTTCTACTCCCTCTCTATTGTTTTCTCTGCTCTACTTGTAAAAACTGTGACTATTTAATTTAACCAAAAAAAGAGAGTTAAACATGGATTAAAAAGGCAGCAAAGCATTCGATGGCTTTACTGCCATCGCTTTGGCACTCAGTAATGTAATAAGTTTGAAGTTCAACATCAACCACAAAATACCAATTAATCAATCTTCTACTCCATCTCCCCCCCCCGTATGTAAAAATTGTGATAGGCGTATGTGCTAACATGGCATACCATTAACACAATTTTTCACTTTCACATGAACAATTAAATGCATTTTTTCATTTCTGAAGAGGAATTCTGTGCATTATACTGATTAAAAAATGCTATTTTCTTTCAAAATAAGTAGATACTTTGAAGACGCTCATTAAATGTAGTATTAATACTCTTAATTGGTATCCTAAAAGGACCTCTGTGATGTGAAAGCTGTAGGTATAACTCACATTATTCATACGGCGCAGAAGGATTTACAAAAGAGAGCTCGTCAATACGAAAAGAACCAGTAATTTGGACACCTCTTCACCTCACATAACAGGAAGTCCTGAATGCTTAAGAAAATGTATGAATTAGCTTCGAAATTACCTAATACGAGGGGGGGGGGGAAAGAAAAAAATCCAATATCACCCTGATAACATCCATAAGGAACGCTACGTTAAAAGTGCTGTGTTCTTCCATGGGCCATATTTCTTACAAAGGACAAACAAAAATATCGCTCAAGTTTTTTAAGTAATGCTTTCCAGCTCTTATGTTACTCGAATTTTTCTGAAGTCGAATTTATAAATTGCTCACATGTAACTTCAAGAAACTGCAATATTTATCACACGTAAATATAAATATAGGTATGCGATGATAATTTAGTTCGTTGCAGATAATCTGATATTAGATAAGTGTTTGACTAGGGAAGCTACCAATTATACCGCAGTCGCGAGTGAACTAAAGTTAGATGATCACTGCAACAGAAGAGGCCAAGAGCTTTTAAAGAAGCACAAAATCACTTGATAATCCTAACATATTTTTATCATTTGTTGATTACTCTATGGCATGGCACATCACAATGGGAACAATCTACAGCCCCACAATTTTAAAACTTAGCCCGTCCTCAAAAAATGGACGATACAGCGACCCGAACGGCGTGTTCAAGCTAGAGCAGGAAAGAAGGGCCAAAGAAAGGACATATTTGAATTGCAGTGGAATTTATAGTAAAATTGTTCTTTAACCTGAATAGCTAATAACATATTTAATGCAGAAGATTAAGACGACAAAATGCGGAATTACTTTTCAGATAAGAAGCAGTTTCGAAAACGTTATCTCTATTTTTAGAATGTAGTGCCCAAATTAAAAACAGGAATTAAGGGGCTATTGCTAAATTAATGTGTAATTCAGAGCTACATATTTTTATCTTACATATTTTTGTGTATTAATTATTATATTCCTCTACCATAAGAACATGTGATTTTGTTTTAGAATGTGTAAGTATGGACTAATTTTACTATAATTTTATGGATATATAATTGAAATATTTTGATTTTATACTGATTATAACATTTAAGTTCTTGAGAAAGACTATCAAAAAAACAATAAAATTTATTATGCGATCTTCAAGCTATATTTTCTCAAGAACTTTCAAATGAGACTCTAATTTACAGATTATATCATGTATTGTATTGCTCTAATATTTCTAAATTATATTCTGAAGCAACTCATTGGCTTTTTCGTCGGAATTACACTGCTAGCCACCCAAATTGCAACACCAAGAAAGACAAGAGATATCACAACAAAATTTATTTTGTAGATAACATGTTGACCAAGTATCAAATGATTAAATCTATAGACTTCTGTGAAGTGTGGTTCTTTCCAGAATTAGTAGCCAGAGTAGCCGCCATTGTTGATCACCGCTGCCACAAGCCTCGGCATTGATTCAAAGAGACTTTGGATGTGTTCTTGGGGTACAGCAGACCAAGCAGCTTCCACACGTTGCCAAAGTTGATCTGGTGTGGCAGCATGGGATATAATCTGGGTCAATCGTTCAGCAACCATGGACCACATGTTTTCCATCGGCGAAAGATCCGGAGTGCAAGCCGGCCAGGGAATGCGTGCCACCTTTGGTCGCGCATTATCCTGTTGAAATATGGCTGCGGGCAAGCCCTGAAGGTAAGAAAGGACAACTGGCTCCAACACCTCGGAGATGTAGCGCTGGCTGTTTAAAAAACCTGCATTGCGTACTAGAGGAGTGCGAGAATGATATCCAATACGGCCCAATACCATAATACCTAGTGCAGGACCAGTGTGGCGGTGCATAACCGAGCTGTTCAGCATCCTCTCTCCACAGTGTCTCCAGACTCGAATCCGACCATCGTGGTGTTGCAGACAAAAGCGTGACTCGTCAGTAAAGACAATTTCATTCCATTTTGCCGTCCACATCCTTCTTTCATCGCACCATTGGCGGCAGAGACGTCTGTGGTTCTGCGTCAAGGGTAGACGACGCAATGGACGTCTTGCGGACAGACCACTCTGTTGTAATCGGCGTCGAATGGTCGCGCAGACACTGGATGATGCGTTACACACTGAATGTGCTGTGCTATGGTTTGTGATGTGACTGAGCGATCCGTCACTGCCATGCGCACAATGTTCCTGTCATCACGTGAGGTGGTGCACTGAGATGGATGCGATCGAACACGTCGGTCCGTCGTACTCTCCTGCATCCAACGTTCACATATCCGCATTACAATTGTTTGTATTCGTCCAAGAAGACTACCGATTTCTCTGAAAGATAATCCACACTCTCGATAGGCTACTATCCTTCTTTTGTAGAACTCGGATACTTGATCAAACGATGATCGCTGTTTACTACGAGGCATAATTGATCTTTTTTTTTTTTTTTTTTTTTAAGAAAAACCGCAAAAACACACAACTGCCAAACTTGAAATCGTAGAAAACTCCAAGACTTAAATAGCGCTTTGAAGTGGCGCCACAGGCGCGCGTGATGTACGTCTGCGCTGAAATTCTAATTATTTGCATATCTCACCTCCGCTAATGCATGTTGTAAATTTCATGTTATTTGCATGCTTCCTTCAGGGTGTTGCATTTACGGTGGCCAGCAGTGTACATATATTGTATAACATTTCTCTCCCTTTGCTACTGATCTAATGCTTTTTTTCTAAAAACGCCCTTTTCTATCGTCAAGAATTTTTCTCCTTTAAGGGGTGATATGTAAGATAAAAATTACGTAACTCTGAATTATACTTGTACTATAATTTAGCAATAGCTCCTTAATTTGAGCACTTGCACCACTCTACTCTAATAACGTTTTCCAAACTGCGTTATATCTGAAAACTAATTCCGCCTTATGTCATCTTACTCTTCTGCCTTTCATATAGTTCACTGCCAATAAAGTTAAGGAAAAATTTTACTATAAATACTACTGCAATCCAGCTATGCTTTCTCTTTTGCCTTTCTTTCCTACTCTGAAGATGGGCTAAGTTTTGAAATTGTTGGGTGTATACTGCACCCATAATTCTGTAGGAGAAAATATTATATCTTAAAAAATGCTTTATCCAATAATAAAATTATGTAGCATAAGGCCACGTCTGTCTGCAAGCCCATCATTTCCATCTACACCGCTCTGTTACTCTATGTGCGCAGTTTGGGAATCAACAAGTCATCTACACCAGCCAGAGTCATTTGAGCTGTCATCTTGAGTTCGGTGTCAGCGGCAACTCACTAATATGCCTAGAATAGGTTGTGAAGTCCCATGAATTTTGTCATCGTAGATGGCTTTGTAGATACACACGTCGGAATGGACACCGCTGCTAACATTCTGAAACGGCTCGATGTTTGAATGCCGAAGTTCTCCTATAAATCTTTAAGAAAAGATTTACCTTCGCCTGAAAAACTCAACCGTATCCATTTCTGTAACAGATCCGTGATCCACAGAGACAACAGTTTTTGCATCTGAGAAATCGAGCCCAGACTTTTCTCAGTCATAACTGTGCCCTTCAGCGATTGCAAAATTCTAATTAATTAAAAAATTCTGCAAATGACAATCAGTTTAAAAAAACTTCTTTAAAATCTAGTATGGAGTTTATGTGCATCGTAATTTTTGAAAACCCACATATTTACAAAATAAGGGTGCAGTGACAAAACTTAGTTCCCGGACTTCCTTTCGTAACGTTTCAAATTCATTATAAAAGATACTCTAATTAAGAAGGAAACTTAACAATACTAAACAAATGCAAGACAAGAATAACAACCGAAAAAACGGAAACGGTATCTCTGACGCTTTTACGCTTGATCTCTTGACCAAAGCCATGTTAACAAATGACCACAATGTCCGGAGAAGAAGGAAGCCACGGTGGAAAACGTACTACATACCCATCAACGCCACAACTGAGTTCATTCTACGGATGGCCAGCAGCGCAAACCCAAGAAATTCTTTCGGCATACCGGCAAACGTTTAAAAAGAAATTACATACCGAGAACGCTCAGCATAACGGTTATGGTTTTAACTTATGGATATAAATTTTCCCAGAAATGAAGCTAAGCCTGAAATATTTTTCTAATGCCAGCTGAAGTTAATAAATGAAACTATTTAAAAACGGGTTTATAATGCAACTGAGATTCAAAACTTAGTAGAAGTATTTCAGAATAAAATTTTTAAATTTATCGCATTACTGAAGTACTAATTTTGGGGTAAAATGATGTCTCGCAAATTACACACTGATATTTAAAACTGATAGCCAAAGCAAGATAAAATGAAAAAGGGCCCATATAACAAAAGGATAGTGAGATGAATCTCTGCCCTCTTATTTCGCAAAGATCGTCAAAACAGCATGAAATAGATATTCTTCGAGAACTCTACCATACAAAAATTATTCGTGCATTCCCTAAGAATATTCACTAGCCTCTCTGAGATGCACAATTCGGTAATTTGGTTACGGCAATTTATATGAGGACTATCTGCCTCAGGAGGGAAATCTTCGTAATGAGGCTTCTACGGAAAACTGCTATTATTTACCTTAAACACTATAAAAACCTAGAAAATACCCTTCATGGTATGTACATAAGTATGCCTACTATCGCTTTCTAGACTAAACCTGGACTCATCGGTAAACAGAACAGCTCTCCATTGATCAGACGTCCAGTGGATATGTTGTCGTGGCCACTGCAAACGGTCCCTCCTATGGCGTGACGTGAGCGGCATGCAAATGGCTGGTCGCCTCGCATAGAGACCACCTTCGTGAAGCCTTATACGCACAGTTGGCGTTGACAACAACCTTCCAGTGGCTGCAGCATGGGAGGATCTAAGAAGAGTCGGAGTACCGGTTCTATTCCTGCGTGCACATAATGTCAAATATCGGTCATCGGCGCTTGTCGTAGCAGTTGGCCGTCTTTGGCTGAACCTCCTAGATGCCGAATGTGGTTTGAAATTGCCTCCAAAGTCTATGAACCACAGAAGGACTCACATTTAGCTATCTGGCTACTTCTGCTTGACTTTGTCCTGCTTCTAGTCTTGCAATGGCTCTCTATCGTAGTTCTGCACGCAAATGATGCCTGGAGGTCATTGTTACGAATTAGCTAACTCAGATCTCTGATGTCACTATCACAGTGGAATACGTAGGCTTGCTCTTAAACATGGACTTTTATGCTCCTCGCAGATGTCGTATTCCGAGTGCAGCGCCACTAATTTGCATATTGCAGTTTTACTTAGCTACTCTTACTTGGCAACATATTCAAATTTTACACGGTTTGCTTATCTTTGAGGGAGTTATCGCTATTTTTGTGATTTTTCCTTAATTTATGATAACCAGTGTAGTAGTTCTTCGACGACTGTAAGCGTGATTTTGGAGCTGTCTTGAAAAATACTGGCCAATAAAGTGTGTTTTGATACTTCATCAGTGTGTTTTGATACTTCATCAAGTGTCGTCGTCGTTATTCACTCCAAATCCACGAACCGTTTAACGTACGTACGAAGAAGAAGAAAAAAAAACGTAACAACATGTATATCGAAAGAACGGGGGGGTTGTCATGCAAGCCGCGAGTGGTATATGGACTAGTCGATTTTTGGTTTTCGCTTTTTTTTCCTGCGGTTGGGCAAAATTAGTTCCCATTTGACGGATTTATGATATACATAACGTAAAATGACATGCTGAATCTCAGGCATCTTAAATATAGTTCGAGATGCTTATTTACAAATAAATGCTCTTCATTTATTTGTAAAAAGCGCAAATTTCGGCTCAATGAACAAAATCCTGTCGGCAATTACACCTAATCCCCATCTTAATTAAACAATAAGTGAAGTGTTTCACAGTGAGGAATAAGATTACTGTAAATGCTTTCAGAATCAACACACACAGCAATCAAAAAATGCAACAGTACATTGCTTAGTATTATCACATAAGGCCCACCAGCGGCGAAGCGGTAAAGACGCTGAACACTGGTAGTTCGGTCCAAGGTTCGAATCCCGCGAACGAGCTGGCTGCATGGGCGTTTTCGTGGTTTTCCCCATGTGTAACGTGTATACGAGCCAGTTTCTCTTAGAAAGTCCTCCACGAAAGCATCCCTCCCTTTAGGCAGATAGCCCTCGTGTGTTTTGCTATAACTGAATAACCTAACCTAACCTATTATCACATAAACTATTCAAAAGATTCAATGAAAAGCATATTGCTTAACTTTTATAAGCACATAAATTAACACCCACTTTTGCCGTCATTTAGCGGACATTGTTATTTTTATCTCGTTACTTTTCAACCGTTTTGGAAGGCTATGCATTCCACAAATATTCACAATTTCATTTGGCGCATAAAATGCCCAACTCATTCTAAAACGATATCTAGCGGTGGCAGCGAAAGTACATCAAATTCAGCCAGCGTAACTCTTTAAAATTATGCATTTTGTCGTCTTAATAGAATAAGGCAGGGTGAGTCACCTATTCTTCGACTTTTTTTTTCACTTTCTTTTTCAGGAAGATCCGTCAACCGAACTATTGTTCGGTGAAAGTACCAAAAAAACCGCCTTCCTTCTTTGTGCTATCATCTCAAATATTCCGAACAACACGACCATTTAACCGCGGGTGGGTGAACTTTTACTATGAAGCCTGGAGCGAAAAATATAATAATTCAGCTGAAAAACTGATTACTCAAGCGGGTAAAAGGGGGAAGGGATAATACAACATAGCAAAAGGAACCTAAAACTTTTTATTACATAATCCTTAAATACTAATACATATGTTTCAAGTTTTAAAAAAAAATAGCTATTAGAATACTCTTGATCAGATGTTACTACAAACAGTTCCTGTGATCTAATAAGAGAAGCGAATTTTCAAACCAAAACTGTCAAAAGGAATAAATGAAGTGAATGTATTCATTGTTACCTACGTCATTTCTAGGCGATCGTCTCTTTTGCTGTTTTCTTAAAACTGTGTTAATATCCCAATAAAATTCTTCCATTTTTATTCATTCTTTTATACTTTAGTATTTCAAGTTCTTAATTTATTGCTTATTTTTTTTTTCTTTTATACTTTTTATACTTTCTTCTATACTATTAAAATCTAACACATCCGAAAAATTTGTAATTTTTTTCCCCCTATATATGGCTACATTATATGGTTTACATTATATGGTTAACTTGTATACACACGTTATTTTACAACCTCTTAGACCATGGAAAGAAGAAAAATCATAAAGAAAATATTCACCGCTTATCAACACAGCAACCAAGAACGTGACATCACATTTCTTCAAGATCTTCCAGTCCGACAAGATCTTAAAGCCTAAGGTTACATTCAATTCATTTGAATTTCTGGCTGGTTTAAAAAATCGATGTCATTATAACATTTTGCTAAAAATGACGGTTTAAATTTTTTATTTAAAAATACGCCACTGTTAGCAGCCACACTACAGATAAAAAAAAGGAGGGCCGATATTTGAAAAATATCCAGAAGTCGATAAATTAAAGCATTCTGAAGAATGTTCATTTCGACAATTACTTTTTGGTCTACCCGACTGTAAACAAGATCCAAATCTTGCGATGATCAGCGTGAAACAAAAGAATACGCGTGATAACGTTAAACAAGAATAAAAGCGAAAAATTCGAAAAAAAAAAAAACTTTTCAGTGTTAAATTTAAAAAAAAAAAATAAAAAAAAAAAAAAAAACTAGGAAAATTTTGAAAATATAGCAGTAATACTGTGTACTTACATAACATTATGTACTTATTTCGGTCCTGTTCGCTAAACGACGTCAACAACCCTCTTATTAATTAACAGCGCCAACGTGGTAACCCTACTCAGGTTCTCTTATGATGGTTATCGGCTATGACTGTTATTTCGTTTGACGGCGGACTGGCTATATTGTACTGTCTTCGAAAATAATATCAGCTAATTTTTTAGAATACAGAATCCATAGAAGAGGATCAAAATTAATTTCAAGATCTGATCCGAATGATCAGAGACCAATAAAAATAAAATCATGGTATGAAAAACAGGAAGTGCTTTTGCTATTTATGCTATTTGAAAATTTTACAGCATTACACTTAGTAACTTTATATCAAAAAGTATACTCCGTGTTAAAAATGTGTTTTAAAGCTACACAGATCAAATTCTGCAAATCCGTACTGCCTGGAACCAAATGTGCTTTAATGATAACGCAGAAGAACTCGAGGATTACTGCTTGTGGGAGTTCTTACGAAATGGGATGCCTTCGAGATCCACATAACATGCGGGGAAAATAGCAAAAAGTCTCGTGTTGCCAGTCCGTTTGTCAGAATCTGGGCCCAGGTCGAACCACCAATAATACTCAGCGAGTTCACGGTGTGGCCACCGGTTGTTTCTAAGACTCTTCAACTTAAAGGCTACGACCTGACGATACATAAGAAGACACCTTGAAAATATTGCTAAAATATATATATATATATATATATATGAAACTAAATTACATTTTTCCTTTACCTCCTCCAAATACAAGAAGAAAATTTTACATAATTCCCTTATACGGTGTACTTACATAATATTAAGTACTTATTGCGGTCCTGTTAGCTAAACGACGCCAACAACCCTCTTATTAATGGACAGCGCCAACGTGGTAACCCTACTCAAGTTCTCTTATGATGGTTATCGGCTATGACTGTTATTTCGTTTGACGGCGGAGGACCATAGTTCGACCGTAGCAAACGGCTGGTATTCTACCAGAATCGTCCAGAAGCGGTGATGAGAATCACATAAGAGTTCACTCTTCGCCGGAAAAAAAGAAATTTACTGCTAAAGGAAGCGAAGACCCCGTGTTATCAGGTGATTCTTTCGTCAGTTGTTTCTCGCGCCTTCGTTTCATATTCTCAGCAATAAATGCGAGATTCGCACTGATTTGCAACCCCGAAAACTAAAAATGTCGAAAGCTTCCCCTTCCATGACATATGAATTTTTTGTGAATAATATCAATTTCATTGCTTACTTTTAAAAACAACATCACTGATCACTAAAAATAATGAAACTTCTTTTAGTTAGGTTTCCATTCCATTTGAGCGAGATTTTCCTACATCGTAGTTCATTTGAAGTGGCATTTGCCAATACTGTGATCTTTCATATTTTTTTTTAATAAAATAAATTTTTCTTTCCCCATAGATATGTATAATACTGCACACAGATTTTAGCTCAAAAACAAAAAAGAAATATAACTATTATTTATAATATAATTAAATAATTATAATAATCATTTAATATCCTATAACTAATTATTAAGAAATTTCTTTTTTCACTGCATATTAATAGGCATACGTTTTAGCTCAAAGATAAAAAAGATATATAATGATTATTAATTATAGTATATTATTCATCATAGTAAAGCTATTAGAATTGATTGTAATAATTACTATATTAGAACTCATTGTAATGATAATATAATGAAAATTATACATGAAAACATAACAAATAATTATTATAACAATTATTATACACTAATAGTTATTTATTACACTTTACCTAAAATTATGTGTATAAAGTAAAATTAAGTTTCGGAAACACTCATATTTTTAACAATATGTAAAAAAATAAATGCAAATTAAACACATTGTAATCAAACAGTTAATTACAAATTATGTTCAGCATATTATCGTAGATTACTTGCAGTGAAAATCAACAGGGATAAAATTAGCACAAGAAAAAAATCCCTGAAATTAAACATTCTACTACACGATTCATATTCACTCTTGTTTTTAGTAAACAATTCGGTCTGAATGGCGCATGCGTGTTTGTGCTCATGTCATGGCTGTCGCAGTTAAACTAAACCTACAGGGCCGGAGCAACGCTGGCCTTTCCACATCTGAAATATGACGTTCCACCAATAACGAGATATCGAGATTTATTCAGAAATAAAAGCATATGAATATTTCCAGCTGCATGTTGCTGGCGCAAGAAAAGCGTTTACTGAATGCTATATTTGAATAAATGGGAAAAGGATAATTTTCTTCGGGGGACTTCGATATTTCGTACGGCTTATCGCTAGCTATTTAAACGGTGGTGTGGCTACAGCGGCCGTGGTCAGAGCGGACTCTTCGAAATTCATCGTGGTTAGAGAGGACACATCTTTTCCCCATCTTAGAACATAAAAAGGTGCAGATAAATAAGTAAATAAATACTTTTAAAAATCACAACTATAATTTAAAACAATATTTTAATTGGCAAATCTCTTACAAGCGGAACAACTTTTTTTTTAACCGAAGTCTTCTGTTTTTGTACTCGATTATCGAATTACAAGGATAAAATACGTTTTTGCCAATCAAATTGAATTATTTATATTTAAATTGTTATGATATTATAGTGTGTATGCATTTTAAACACAGCGAAATGTAATAAAAATAAACACTTTTAGAGAAATATTTAAAAATTAATAGTAAGTAACAGTATAATGAAGGGTATGAATAAATTTCAGGGATTTTGTGGGAAACTGTATTTTAGAGTCAAATAAATATTAGAACAGATGCAGTTGCTATAAAATTAATTAGTTTCATTAATGCAAGTTAAAATAAATACTAGAAGTGAAATATTCAAAACAGATAAAAGTAAATAAATACTAAGTAACCTTTATTATAAAGGCATAAATATCATTTACCATTGGATTTAGTCCAACCTAGTTACAAAACCTAAAGATTTTAGACATTTTTCTAAATTGGTTGATGTTTCGAATTATTTTAGGATGTTTTCAATTCTTTTTACATATGCTTTTTTAATTTTTATTCCAGGGTCGCCCAACTTTGAGGCTGTCAAATTAAAAGACACTCTTTGTGTTTCCTCTTTTAGTATTTTAACTAACAAGTGCACATTAGGCTAGTTTCTGCTAGTGATTGCATTTAATTTGGAATTCCAGTCGTCAACAGTATTTGTCCTCTGACGCTGTCCATATACATTCCATACTTTAAGGGGTATATTTGTATTGTCCATCCACTGCCCGACAAAAGAATCAATGAACATGGCAAGTTTGTCAATGTTAAACGCTTTTTCCCATACAATGCTCCCCGCATCATCTATGTGTTCTATGGGCAAGTAAGCTAATGCAGAAATTTCTACTGACATTTCTTATATCTTCGTTCTCTTTATATTCCTTTACTAGACCCATTTCTTATATCTTACGCCACAAACATTGATTAAAATGAAAGTTACAACTGGAAATGGTCGAACTAGGAAATTCTAACATACAGCTATTGATGGCTGCGACTTCAAAATCGAATTTTATAATGTCCGGTTTCCACTTAAGGCACCAACGTTTCACTTCCTGAAACATTGCAGCGTAAGTTGCTTGTCTCTTATCAGGCAGAAATGCAAAAAGCGCTTATAAACATTGGTCTCAGTTGCTGTACTCCATAAGTTGACGTGTATTGTATATATTTGAGCAAATTGTTTCAGACAACTTTTAAATGTTCCATCTAAGAAAAAGGTCTTTCCGTTTTCCAAAAGGTTCCGAGATTCTTCTCCTCCAAATACTAAAATTCTGTCATCTTGGTCAATTTGAAAGTCTAAACGAAGAAATTTTTCTCCATTAAAAAGCATAAGTGTATCATTTGCAAACTGAACGTCGTTGGCATTTTGAGGAGCTCCCAAAGCATTTCTCCTCTCCTTACATAAAACAGTCTTGGCACTGGAGTGTGTCGGTATTTTAGTAACGAAATGATAACCTTTCTGATACAATTCTAAAAGTTCTTCTTGAAATAGCTGGGGAACAGAAACTTATGTTTCTTCTCGGACACTTTTTTTTTTTTTTTCCTGCACGTCTCTAACTTCTTTTTAACTTCGATCTCAGCAATGTTGGGTAGGCAGGAATGTTCAGTTTTCTTCACTACGAAGTACTGAAAATTTGTCTTTACATTTCCTTTACAATGATGTGTCTTTTCTTTTACACATACTCAACTCATTCCTAATTTATTTTTTTCGGTGTGAGTAATCACCTACAACTATACATTCTTTTCCTTTTTTTGTAGAGAGTAATTTTGTTGAAATGGCTATGGGTTCCATCACAGATTTTTTTCGACGCTATAAAACGCACACTTCATAAGGATTAAACATCTACTTAGAAAATGAGAAAAAACCTTTTCTCCTAAAAGTATAAAGTAATTCTTCCGCCTTCTTAGCATGCCTTCGTGGTGTAGTGGTCTGCATGCTCGACGCGTAATCGAGAGGTCCGTGATTCGATTCCCGGCGAAGGCGTTGTTCATTTTTCATGTCTCCTGCTTCGAAATAACCTAATAACTCTATAACTGGGGCCCGAACTAAAAAGGTGGTGGATGATGATTCTCCACCACCGGAATTTGGCGATTGGGACCCCAAAACCCCAGTCGCCCTTTAAAAGGGGGAGTATATAAGGTATTTCTCCCGCCTTCTTGGCATGCCTTCGTGGTGTAGTGGTCTGCATGCTCGACGCGTAATCGAGAGGTCCGTGGTTCGATTCACGGCGAAGGCGTTGCTCATTTTTCATGTCCCCTGCTTCGAAATAACCTAATAACTCTACAAAAGTATCGGCTTATCTCTACAGCAGGTGCAAAGCTTTAAAGTACACAATAGATGAAATGTGACTGAATAGGGAAACAACACAATAGGTGCAAGAATGTCCGCTCTGCCCACCCAGCTACCCTCACGTATTCACTGTAGCCACTGTCCACTCTGACCACGTAACCATTTAAACTATATACGGCCGTCAGAGAAGGCGAGGACGCAAGAGATTCACAAATGATTAATTAATAAGATGACGGGAAGCAACCGACAGTCAAATCACTGACCTGCTCGTCGGAGGTCACGTGTCAAAACAAGGTCTTGGTAAAGGTCAACACAAACGACAGTTAACGAACGCTTAATACAGGCAATTTATCTCCATTATAAGCTTTCATCCAATCCGAAAAGGAAAGGAAAGAATGCACTTGAGGCCGCAAATAAACAAAATTCTCGATAGAGGCCACATTTCATCCATCGTATAAAAAAAAAAAAAAAAAAAA
>KK121391.1:219070-273132 GCA_000611955.2 Stegodyphus mimosarum | reverse complement strand
AATTTTATAAATTCCAACTCAATGTAATAGTCATTTCTTAATTAATTGTTTTAGTAGTTCCCCTGGGATTAATTTGAACATAATAGAAATTTGTTGAAATAACATGTTTAAAGAAAATTATAATAAACTCTATAGTTTTCTTTCGTATTACAGATTTATGTGTTTCCTTTTAAAATATGTTAACACTACATTGTTTCCCCAGTATCAAGGTTCATCGGGTTGTATACACTAACTTATATTTTTTACACAACGCAATGTGTAAATATGTTTAGGTCAATTGGCACCTGACAACACATAAGAATTACCAGCACAGTCACGTTTCTGAGTTATGTCTAAATAAATTGTAAAATTACTTAAAGAATTCTTCAAAATGAAATAAATTAAGCAATTAACATAAAATTTAAAAGAGTTAAAAAATTTTAAGGAACTTGAAACTGCTACTTTTAAAAATTAATATAAAACCTGCAATAAATCTTCAGGACATAACCTGCTCCGAAGTGATTCGAAATTGCTTAAATGATGCACAAAATAGCCTAAAATTCAATTTTTTTTAAAAAGAAGAAAATTTATTAAATTAAAATTCATAAACGCTTCAAAAACTAGTAACTTGGAAACCAAAACGTTATTTTGCACAAGCAACCAAAATAAATAAATAAATAAAGAGATGTGTAGAAGCCGAAATTACAGAAATGGAAAATTTGCCTACATTTTGCTTAACTGTTAAAAACATTTGTTATTAATTTCAGATTGAAGAGGGAAAATATCCAAGAAAAAATAAATATAGAGGAGTTAAGTATGTCAGCAAGTTTCTGTAAAACGGAACATCCTTGGAAAATACAAGTAAATGGTTATAACACAAATAGCTCTCGATGTGATTCTAAATTAAATAAAAAGGATAAAAATAAAAAAAATAATTATGGGTAAATTTAACAGTTTAGAATTATTTACTAATTAACAGCAATTTATAAAACCTAAATGGCGTAATGCACAAGCTACCAGAAAAACACAAATGTAGAAGCGCAACCCAGAGGAAAGGAAAAAAGACAAAACTTTTCAAATATAAACTGGTAAAATATAAGATTTCAAAACAAAATTTAATTTAGAATGCTAGCCAACAAGTCAAATTGAAACACTGAAATGAAACGTGGTGCCATGCAACAGAAAAATGAAGCACTATAGAAAACTAAAGCGAATAGTTATAAAGTTATTATTTCCAAACAATCCCAGGCCCACCAGCGGCCGAGCGGTAAAGACGCTGAACACTGGTAGTTCGGTCCGAGATTCGAATCCCGCGAACTGGCTGGCTGCATGGGCGTTTTCGTGGTTTTCCCCATGTGTAACGTGTATACGAGCCAGTTTCACTTAGAAAGTCCTCCACGAAGGCATCCCTCCCCTTAGGCAGATAGCCCTCGTGTGCTTTGCCATAATTGAATAACCTAGCCTAACCTAGCCAAACAATCCAAGCTTTCGAAAATTCTGAAAGATTCTAATGTGATATTACTTTCCTCTAAAATCAAAGACATATGTCATTAGTTTTTACAAATACATTATTTCTTTATTCCATTAAGAAAACAACGGTTATTTTGTTTGAAGTTGATCTAGAAAGAAATCTTTTAATTAAAAGGTATCTCTTAAACTAATTACAGATGAATAAAGTGCCGTGTTCAACATTGGTATTTGGCGTCTTCGAAAAAGCAATAAACTAGTTACCTTTATTTCTGGCTTACCGTAAAAATCACAATAAGTGTGCTTAAATTTAGCCTATGAAGAACAGTAACCGTGGGTCTGTCTTTCTACTATTATCTTTCTTGTATGTTTTCAGAGTTAGTTAAATCTCAATTCTACAGAGAAGAAAAAAGCGTGTTAAATTAATTAAACCATATAAAATAAAATAATGTCGCGACATATCATTTAAATAGCTTTAACTAAAATGAAACAGCAAAGAAGATATTATTTTGGAAATACCCTTCTAATGCGACAGAAGGCACTTTTTAAAGGATTACCATTGCCATATAATAAGTTAGCTAAAAAACGTTTTTAAATTAATCATAGTTTTTCTATCTCATTTGTAAATAAAATCTTCTGTTTTCAAAATATCTCAAGCAGAGCATTTTCATTATTTTATTTCCAGCGTATGTTTTAAAGCTATCAGCTATGTAAACATCGAGACCTTTAAACAGATCTATCATCGCCAACTATCATCTATTCGGCATTCTTTGCGAAAAAAATTATCATATATCAGATAAATAAATACATAAGTCATTAAAAAGTTTGGTTAAGAACATAGTTTACGTCTTAAGCAAAAAGGCTCAAAAACAATCTACCACATCTCTTCATTTCTAGACTCAAAATCGCAAAGTTAAATTCAAGAATGTTATAATTTGCAGAAATTTGTTTAATTCGGGCTTTTGGAAGATTCTAAAATAATTTTCCACTGAGAACTCTTTAGAAACTACATAATTATTCTCTTCTCAGAGGAGTAGAAGAAACAATTTAAAGTATTTTTCCTTTACATACGGTTATGCAATCTTAAATTTGAGGTGCAATAAAAGTATTAGATCTAACAGAATTTTGAAGAAGATGGACTGAGTTCCAGTGAAACTGAAATCAGTTATAATGCTAAAATTATTTGCAATAATCTTTAAGTTTCAATTTTCCTTTTTTAGTCCATAGGGGCAATTTGCTCAGAAGGATTATTAATTTCGTTTTGGCTACTTTGAGTTGATTCACTACAAGCGTTGTTTCACTTTTCAAATTGTTTCCACCAAATATTATCGCCCCGTATTATATTTAAAGAAATGAAATGATGAAGAATCTGCATAAATTCATGTATGGTTCTCGCATTGTGATAAAACAACGGTACCTAAAGCCATCAAATTTTGAATGACGTAATCCTTCTGCAAATATGGGCATTTAGAAGCCCAAATTTGAAATTTGGAATTTCTTTGATTATCGATTTCATATTTTGCAAAACTTTAACGAATTTTTGATTAACAAACTCAAGGATTTCAAAACGAGTAATGGCAATGTTGTGCAGAAAGAACATTTTAATGTCCAGAGCGCGAGACTGTGTACCGGAAATTCTAAAGATATGCTCATTTTAGAATTATTCTGCGATATTGCTGTTGAACTGAGTTTTATGATTTAAGCGCGAAGAACACGATATTAATAAATAACACACAATTTTTTTTAAAAACGCCCCTTCGGACGTAATTTAAAATCTGAAACCTTTCAGATTTTTTTTATCAAACTGAAACAATGTATTACCTTTGTAATACTTTTAAGATTATCATCTGCTTTACTTGGTTTCAGTTTTTTGTTGTTCAGAATCCGTTAGAAATTATATTCTATAAAATACGCACACCAGTTTCTTAAATTTGAAACTCTAAAATTCAATGCATTTTTCATTTTTATAAAAGATAAACATTTAAATAACTTTTTAATTGCTTGTATTTTTCCTAACTTTATGATTAGAATATTATCTGATAATTAACTGATGAGTAACGAAAACAAAAGGATTTCCTAAAGAAAGGTAGAAGATTTTTAGGAAAACGTTTTTCAATCGTAATGCCCCTTGATATTTTTGCCGGATTTTTTTATCGCTTTATATCTTACGCAATCTAACCAGACAACACGTACAAGACTTGAACGGTTAGGTTATTCAATTATGGCAAAGTACACGAGGGCTATCTGCTTAAAGTGAGGGATGCCTTCGGGGAGGACTTTCTAAGGGAAACTGGCTCGTATACACGTTACACATGGGGAAAACCACGAAAACGCCCATGCAGCCAGCCCGTTCGCGGGATTCGAACTTCGAACCGAACCACTAGTGTTCAGCGTCTTTACGGCTTCGCTGCTGGTGGGCTCAAGGCTTGAACGACTTTTTTTTCGAAGGAATCGAGAGTCCCCCGCTTTCTTTCCGATCGAATTTTATGTGATTTGCATTTGTCACAGAAACGCCAGTCAAATCAGCAGCAAAAGTAATTATTTCATTACCGGGTGTATTATAGGAATCCTGTAATGTGATAAAAACATTCATAACGATAGCCTTCTATTCCCACTCAGTGAATGAATGAATGTTTTAATTTGCTTTTCTTATCGAGAGTGGGGTAAGGTCGGGGTCGCTGGAATTCGCAGTTTTGCCAATAATGCCAAAAAGAGGATGTCTTCCTATTGGTCATCGAATGATTGACATGATACTAACAAATGTTTAAATAAAAAGCTGAATGCAGCATAATCTATCGTTCACATTTTTTTTCAGTTCATTTTTTCATTCCTCAACAATATTCATATTTCATAGCGTAATTTTTACAATATGACATTTCGAAATGGTAGAACTATATTCTACGGCGGACGTACATACTTTCTACTATATCCAATGTTCTCAACTTAGCGATTCAGCCTGTCGGCTTATAATCTTAATGAAATTAAACTAACGTTTCATATAAATTACTTAATGTAGTATAGTTAGTGTTATATTACTTCTTGTTTGTTGTCTTTGATACATAGTTTTGTGATTTTTTGCTCTTGTATTTTTTGATAATGGACCGATTTCTGAACACTAATAAATGTAATACTGCAGGTAAAGAAAGTATGACTTCAACCAGTGACACGACTGTGAAAAAACGAAATATATTATATATGATGACAGTTGTTCAGAGTCTCGTTTTATGCCAACAGAAATGAACGGTGAAGAAAGATCGCAATGCGTATTGTGCATAAAAGTTTTTGCAGAAGAGTGTATGTAAAGTAAACTGAAGCTCCATTTAGAAGCTAATCCCCATAGCATGGTTAACAAAACTTGTGATATTTTTGCAAAGAATTTAAAAGAACTGAAACAACAAAAAAAAAAAATACATTTATAACACTGCATCAATACCAAACAATGCTTTGCTAGCATCTTACAAGGTGGCTTACAGAATCGTGAAATGTAAGAAGCCTCACTCTATTCCAGAACTTATTCTACCGGCTCCTGTAGATATTGTGAACATCATTGGTTGATAAATCTGCTGGAAATCTGCTTTTGAAAGTGCCTTTGTCCGATAACACAATTAGTCGGAGAATACAGCATATGGATATCAACTATCAGTTAATTGAACATGTTAAAGAAGTGGAATTTAGATTGCAGCTAGATGAAGTTATGGAAAATATTAAAGATGCTCATTTGATATGTTATGTACGGTTTACAGATGGTAATAATATTAAAGAAACCTTCTGTTTTGTAAACATATCACTGCAGTATTGAAGGCTCAGAACCGGTTCGAGATTCTTGATGCATTCATATCTGAAAATAATTTGATCGGCCTAAGTGTGTTGATGTCTGTACTGATGGAGCTCGCTTCTTGTCTGGATACTATGGGGGATTACAGCCACGTATTCGAAGCAAATCACCAAATGCACTGTGAACCCATTGCATTATTCAAAGAGAAGCGCCTGTGTCAAAGTATCTGAGTCCTACACTGAATCAGATGTTAGAATGTGGTAAATTCTATAAAATCTTGCCCACTGAAAGCAGGGATTTAAAAAAAAAGCTATATGAGGATACGGAAGCCGAACACTTTTCTTTGTTGTACTGTAGCAATGCAAGATGACTTTCTCATTGTAATGTTTTATTACGTACCATTAAACTGCATTTTTAAATAAAACTGGCATATTTATGAACATTGTTGAAAAGTTGAATTCACTCAATCTCTCTTCTGAAGGGCAAAAACAAGCATCTTTTGAAATCAACGGAAAAAATATCGGCTTTTATAAAAGAACTCAAACTATGTGTAATAAAATTGAATGAAGGTGCAAGCAAAGATTGTTTTTCAATATTGCAGCAATTTTTGATGTCACATGATCTTGATCTTTCTCGATATAAAACCATGTTTGAAGGACACTCATCACAGCTAATTATGTGGTCTTGATAAAAACTTTCAAAATGAAAATTTCAAAAGGTTTCATGGATTCACGGTTTCATGGAAACAGATGACCACCATGTTCGTGTCTGGAGAGGACGGGGCCAGCGGTCCCAATCAACCTTTGTTTTACAAAGGCATACAGTCATAACCCCTAGTGTGATGATGTGGGGCCTATTTCTTATAACAGCAGGTCATCTTTAGTCATCCTTCGTATATCTTTAACAGCTCAACGATATGTTGATAGCATCCTGCGGACGGTTGCATTACCCTTCATGGCACGTCATCCTGGGACCATTTTCCAACAAAATAAATGCCAGGCCACATACCGCTCGCATATCTCTGGACTACCTCCGTGCGGTTGATAATATTCCTTAGCCAGCAAGATCACCAGATCTTTCACCAATCGAGCATGTCTGGGACATGGTAAGCCGCCAGATTCGGGCACCACAAAATATCGCAGATCTGGAATGAGAACTGATGAATGCCTGGCAGAATGTACCGCAAGATGACATTAGGAACCTCTACCACTCCTTGTCTCGACGAATTCAAGCATGCATTGCCGCCAGGGGGGGTTCGAATATTCCCGTGTAAATGGTAAAGCTCAGTGGATTTTAATTTCATTTTCGACGTAGGGTTTTCGGCTGTAGTTGAAATAAAAAGCAAGTATACGAAAAAATCAATCTGGAAAAGTGAGTGGGGAGTCCACTATAATTTCACGATTTGAGAAAATATGCAACGATTCTCAGGCTCATCCATCAGATTAATTATTAATTTAATGTGAATAATGTAAAAAAAATGTTAAATAACGTAGATGCACGAGTTTTATTTATTTTTATCTCTTACTTAAGTCATACAGGGCGTCATGGAAACATTTTAATTGAAAGAAGGCGCGCGATTCGGAAAAGTTTGGGAACCACTATGTTAAGGTTACTAAGAATATCATTATGAAAATAGCATGAAAGGATGCAGCTGGAACTTTGCCATGATAAGCTTCGGGTTCCGATCTATTCATAAGGCTAAACGGCCTTGCGGTTGAATTTAATATTAACAGAAACAGCGTAATTTTCCTCTACACGAAGAGGCAGATAAATGATAATTTCAAACAATTTTAAGTAATATTTTATGACATTAATAATTAGTCCTAATATTTTAAATAAGTGCTTATTTATAAAACGGTTTTGGAAAAACCTTTTTCTCTCATTTTTAATTGTCTCTTTTTTATTTCTACATATAATGTGCTAAGTAGGTAAAAACCCTGCTGCTTAAGCTGAACATCGGTCACTATCTACATCCACCGCTTAAAAGTGATTGAATTGTGATGTATCTTAAGTAACTAGAAAATAAAAAAATAAAACCTATCAAAAACAAAGTTATCGAGATAAACTTTTAAAAATATAAAATTTATCTATATATTTTAAGATAAAGAGAGAAAAAACATTGATGTGGGCAACCCATGACATCCTTGTAAAGCCCATTAAATTATACACAATTTTTATATATAAATTATACGCATTTTTATGTATAAATTATACACATTTTTGGCTGCACTTCATTTAAAATTATTTGCTCGAATTAATCTAACTTAATTAACCTATCCCTAAAGACAAGCTGAAAATGACGTAAAAAATTTTAATTTTTTTAATTAAATATTAGAGTCAATTTATGTCCCACGAGAATCAAAATTCTTGCATTTCTATTTTCCATAACAACCATAAAACTTTTCCAAATGTTAGCATAGGAACTGGCAGACCGCATTAAAATTTAGATTCCGCCGTTTGTTGATTTTTTTTTTAATTTAACGTTTTCAAAACATGAATAACACTGAAATACGAATGAAACATGAATAGAAAAGCATTGCCGAAACATGAATTACATGAATAATTTAATTGTCATTTAAAACTCTTTTGCAATTGAAAGTATGTGACAACGATCAACGATTGCGAAAATAATATCAACTTACGGACTTTTAACCGAGTAAAGAGATGAGTATATATTTATATATGCTATATACAAATTTGGCACTGCCAATTGCAATAACAGAGAAAAAAACGCAGCTAGGTGTTATGACAGTGCCATATAGAAAATTTCAACATTCTACGGCTAATCGGTTTTGAGTTATGAGAGATACATACAGACGTCAAGAAATAAAATCGGTTTTACTATCCTTTTGGAAAAAAGAGTCCTTTATTCTGTTCCTACGTACAGACATCGAGCAAAAAATATCGTCTATATGGATTCGAGACTGATCAAAATTGATATTTTCGTTGAAATATGACGCCCGAAATTTTTCGCAATTAAAATACTTTCTTCGCTTCGTACAAGGAAGCTCTTGTCTTAATTTAATAGGTTTCGATATGCATTGCATTTGTTTCAAAGTATACGCATCGAATCGATATTCGAAATGGTGAAACTTCCTCTGAAACACATTTAGTTACATGGTCACGGTTGCAACGGATCTCTTCCCGAAATGCAGAAAGTTTTAAATCTTTACACCGTATGCAATATTTTTCTTGACCTAGTCCCACAGAAGGAAATGCAACACGACATGACAAGTTCTTCTGTAAAGTCAGTACTCAAAACCTAGTCTGCTATAAATTCCAATGCGACTTCCTGATTGCGTCTTCCTGAGGGTCCACGTCTTAAATTTCGTACGCACTAATCATTTCGGAACAATGAAATGAACACCTCCATTTTGATGAATACATAAATCAATTACTTTCACAGTTCTTTGCAATTTTCAATAATGCAGCAATTGTAGAGCACCGATATCTATTAAATACATTTTCACAGAGAATATCGTTCAAATCTAAACTTACAAACTGCTAAACAATTCTTTCCATACCGACACGTGGCAGTTTGAGATTGGTTCACGGGTTAATGCCACAAACAAATTTCTCAACATTGCTAAATGAAAACCAAACACCTACTCTCAAATTTAAGAATCCAAAAGTATCGTTTAATAGATACTCTAATAATACTTATGGATGCTACATAATTCCACACTTGATTACACAAATTAAATCGGTATCCAAAATAAAAAGAACATACTTTAAATAACGGGAGAACAAATCTCGCTAATAATGAAGAAGTTAAGCTATAAACAGCCTTAAAGAACAATATTTATAAGAGAATTTGAATAATATAATCAGCAATGATTAATAATGTTTATTTATACTAATTACTGTATTACTTAATAATATACTGTTACGGCTCAAATACTATGATATCATCTGCTATCATTCTTATTATCATACGAATTTTTTCTCGCACATAGTTTCGTTTTAAGTTGATGGTAGTGTTATACTTCTTTTTCCGTCCTTTCGCAAAGAACAAACTTAGAAATATCCAACGTCGTTAACATTCCGGAGTAATCAGGATTTGATCATATAATACGTTGCGAGCATTGTCAAATTTTCAAAACTTTACGCACAGCCTATAAAAAGGAGTTCATTGATAAAAATTACATTGATATTTCTTTCAAAATATATCCTATTAAATACATAAAATTTAAAACAAAACTAGACTGCAGCTTTGCAGAGTAAATAAAGTTGTGTAGAGTATTTTCAAATTCAATCCAGAACTTCCTCGGCATTGAATTCTTTACTTCGAAAACAAAAACTTTGGATCGTGAATGGAATCAAAAGAATTTCAATTGTCTTAATTTACTTAATTGATAGCTTTTTGGGGTTACTTTAAAGTAAAACTAACAACTACCAAGTAAATATATCGTATTAAGAATGGTACTAAGCTGAGCGAGCCTTGTAATAAAGTTTCAGGTATTTTAGACAGAAAAACGCATGTTTTGTTCAGTTTATTTCCCAAAAATTTTGTTTGGAAATTCACAAAGAATATTATGCCCTTGCATTTATAATTAAGGCTAAAAATGAAATATCTACAATCCTAAGAATGCGTAACTTCCCAGTAAATTAGAGATTAAGCAAATGACAGCACATGGAGATGAAGGAAAGGTTTTGAAAAATATGTTTAACGTGCTAAGATTCTCCACCGCTGAAAAATAAGCCATCTTAATAAAATATGAAACACACAGTGCTAACAACGCAAAACTTGGAACCGACTTAATCCAATCCCAGAATCTCTGTTATTAACATAGAGAACGCATAATTCATCTCGATTGTAAAGTTTCTAGACAGCTTACAGAATAAAATGCTTTTATGACATTTAATTCAGCAATAAAGTAGTTTTCTAAGTTAATTATGATTAGAACATGGAGACCTTGGAGGCTTAGTATTCATAACTTTCTTTCGATGTCCTTCCTTTATACATTTTCACGATAATACGGATTTCATTGAGCAGATAATTAAACTGTTTTTACAATTGTATTTTTATAAAAGCAAATTTTAATTATTTCATATGCTATGGATATAAAACCTTTCGGCAATTTTCCATAAACAGTCAAAATTTTGAGTGTCCACTTTCATCTCAATTAATTTCATACAAAGTAAAAGCAAAGAAATGCTCAGGGTTATACGTATTTAATGGGAAGAGTTAAAATAAAATAGCAACATATACAACAAACAGATATAAAAGTTTTTTTGTAAAAACTTTTTTGTATAAACTGTGTATTTTTGTAGTTTTACTCTTTTGTGAATGGTTAGTCTCATTTTGAAGACGTAAATAAAGTAATAAAAAAAGAACTATTCGTGTTTAGCATGCATATATTTTCATCCTTGCTAAGTTTATCAGCCTAAACGGGGCTATTAGTTTCGAAATAGGATTTTACGGCGGTTTAATATAAACGGAGTATCACTTTTCAAATTGTTGCCATCAAATGTTATTGCCTTGTATTATTCTTAAAGGAATTAAATAATCAAGAACCTGTATGTATTTATGTGTTTTTCTTGTATTGTGAAAAAACAACAGTGGCTAGAGCCATCATATTTTGAATAATATAGCCCTCCACCTGAAAACTTGAATTTTCAATTTCGGATTTTATGTTTCATGATTTGTAAATCTTTATGAATTTTTTATGAACCAACTCAACGATTTGAAAGCAAGCAGCAGCAACACTGTATGCAATAAAACATTTTATCTGCTGGACGTGAGACTGTTTATCGAAAATTCTAAAGGTATGCTGTTTTTATACATTCTAGCCTTTTATTTTTTTATTTTTATATTTTTAGCGCAAATTGGCGTTAGCCCAGAAAGGCTATTAATTTCGTTTTGACATTTTCCATTGGTTCACTATAAAAGCATGAATCACTTTTCAAATTATTTCCACCAAACATTAGAGCCCTGCATTATATTTCAAGAAAATAAATAATGAAGAAGCTGCATGAATGTATGTATGTTTCTCGCATTGTGAAAAATCAACGGTACCTAGAAACATCAAATTTTGAATTACATAGTTCTCCACTCGAATATGGGAAGCTTGAGGCTCAAATTTGGAATTGGGAATTTGTTTTATTATCTATTTCATATTTTACAAACTTTCAACGAATTTTTTATTAAGAAACTCAAGGATTTCATAGCGTTTCATTAACAATAACATCACGGGCATCCTCAAGCACAGATATTTTATGCGCGAAGTTTCTTTACATTTCTTACTGCTATTATGCTGGTAGCCTTGCGACGCAAAGAGGTTAAAATGGCTAATGGTATTTGGCTAATGGTAAATGGCTAATGGTATTTGGCGTCGAACGACTTTGAATGTCTGCATCACTTTTCAAACCCCGTTTTGAATTAAATCGCTCCTCTGGGCGTAATATAAAATCGGAAAGCTTTCAGATTTTTTATTTTATTGTTTTTTCTGTTGAATTTAATTCATGGGGTCAAAGTGCGAAGAATACGTAATTTAATAGATAAAATTAACGCACAAAACGTTAATAATACAAAATTAGAAAAGAAAGTTTTAAAAGGTATCTTGCTAAAAAAATTGAGCATTGATATGACGATTGCATAAAAGACTGAAAACATACAAAAATGTATGTCCTTTGGTTTCTCAAAACCAAGAATCTGAATAAAACTTAAAAGTTGATTATGTTGAGGACTACCTCAATAAGCTAAACAAAAATCTCTACCGGAAGGCCAAAAACCAATCACGCGAAAAATTTTGTTGAAATTTTACCGAACTATGAAATTATTCCTGAAGACTGCTTTCCCACACCTTACGCAGCACATCTGTTCAACATGTGAGATCTACACACATAATTTGTTCACGGCGTCATATCTACTGCACAGTTCTAAAATGTAGGAACATTTCCTTCTTCGCTTTATGTGTCTTCAGTCTTATCGCACCCCTTTCCATGTAAACGTTAGCGCAGTCTCTATCCCTCGATATTCTAGTGGTTCAGATCAACGGTTCGAACCCATCTAATGATATTTGTCATCTCTTACTCATAAAAGGTCATTTCTGAATATCCAACTTTCGTCTTACATCATTCATCAATTGTTATACTTTTTCTACACCTGTGTTTATACAAGAAATTTTTAAGGCTTTAAAATTTGTAAAGTTCTGACTCAAGAGACTAGCTTCACTCAGAATACTGACTGAGGTCTCGGATCATTTTTGCCTCGTTCTAAAGTTCCAAGATTTATCCCCGATCACTCAAGTAATTTTATTTAGAAGTACCTTTTTTTTAATATAATTTTTTTTTACTATTCTGAAATAGTGTTTAATTTGTTCCGCATTGTGAAGTGACTAGTCTGAATGCCAGTATTGCCAACTCTGATTGAAATAGAGTATCGAAAACGAAATAAATTTTAAAATAGGAACTTTTATCACAACAAGCAAATATGGGATGAGATATCAAACAAAAATATATTAGGAAATAAATTGGAAATAAGTTTAAGTTAATCGATTGTTGCACGTTACAGAAACCTGCAGCATTAATTTAAAACAATTCACAAACATAAGTTTTAAAAGCTGGTTTGGTTTATTTTATGAAAAAGCACGGGAGGGCATTATTTTTACAGTAAAGCACTCAAGGGCTATCTGCCTAAGGTATGGATGCCCTCGTGGAGGACCTTTCTAAGGGAAACTGGCTCGTATACACGTTACAGATGGGCAAAACCACGAAAACGTCCATGCAACAATCATGCAACCAACCAGGATTTGAGCTCCAGCCCGAACTACCAATGTTCAGCGCCTTTACCGCTGTTGAGTTCCAAACGCGAGAGAAAAAACAGCAAAAGTTTATTTTTGTAGATGTTTTCTAAATCCCGGGTAAACAAATTCTTACATACGTAGGCTTATATGATAACATATCAGTAATTCTAAATCCAAATATTATTAAATATTTTTCTTTTGGCCTATGAATATTGAAATCCTGAAATCCGCTGAGTTGGCTTCCGTCCCAGAGTATTACATAATCCACACAGAATTGGTTACCAACCCAGCAGTTTAAGGCCCTTGAAGATACTAATAGTATTGTGTTTCTTAGGAAGTCGAAGCTCTTATACATCGTGTATTACATGCATACATAATACAAATATAACATATAAATCCAAATATATGATACAATTATATAATACAAATACATAGTACATTCTTGAATAAATTCTAATACATTTTGAATAATACGTACAAAAACGTAACTGAGTTATGAAAACATTATACCAAAATGATTACATCTTATGAAACTAGTGTATGCTTCCAACACTTGTACTTTATACATATACACTATACATTACCAACACTTAATGGGCCAATAACTTGTACCATATTATTAAAGAAATGCATTATACAGCAGTTACAAGTACAATGTTTTATCAATTTATTTCTTCACGAGTATTTTTACCCAGAAATATATTATGCAACAGTCATAAGCACAGTGTTTTATCACTCTACTTCTTAACAAGTACTTTTCATGAAATGCCGTAATAAAACCAACAATGTTTAATATTTTTTAAAGAGCGCTTAGACGATGCAACGCTACCCGTACTTGTTCGAAAACTTCAAAATATTGTTCTGTGAAGCATAAAGGATGAATTCTGGGATGAAAACACAAAATAGTAATGAAGAAAGAAATATCCAAGTCGATTATTATATTCTTACTATGAATACATACTAACCTGCAGGCACCATAAAAACCTAAGAAATGAAGGAAATTTAGCCAAATTTAAATTTTCTAATGCAACCGTTATGTTTCCCAAAGTAATCTTGCTGCAGAAAATGTCTCATACTGCAGTTATCTTCATGTTATGAAACAATTTGCATTTCATGTAATATCCATTTTAGTGATTAGAGAATATGTGCATTACAGAGCTGGGAATACCTTGGAAAAAGATGTTCAGAACTTCCCATATACACTGCATCAATTAATTTACAGGATTGAAATTGAACAGAGGTCGATAAATTAAATTGGTGAATACTTTCAGTTTGATTCTTAATTCTTAAAAAGATTTCACTCCGCGTTTTTTATCCAATCCAATCCAATTTTCCATTAAAGCATCATCTCTCTTCCTCAACAGGCAGATGTCATTATTTGCTGTAATCAAATAAACAAACGGTTTTCTGAAATGGATCACAGTACAAATTTGGCCAGTGGAAATAACTGCATTTTGCGTGCCAACATTAATTCAAATATGATAAGAGTTCGAATGTATGCAAACAAATATAAGTAACTAAAGAGCAATCTTTAATGTGAATAAAGTGTAAAAAACTTGATAACTTTAAAGCAAATTTGATGAAATATTAAGTTATTACTTTAAATATTGGAAATACATTCAGCTACACCCAAATTTGATCAGAACATTTTCCTCTGACAGTCAGATTTATATGTATTAATTATTTCTGGGTCCAACAGCTACTGTGAGCGATATTGTTCGTTTATAACGCTTCATTTTGAAACTTCAGCTGCCAACAGGGCATAAGATTTCTCGGTCTGTAAACGAGTGCTGTAAACAACTAACTAGTAAACAGCTCATTGCACCTTAACACGACACCCACCCAGAATGGTAAGGTGACTGGTCACCCCTCAGACTCTAAGATCGAATCACTGGTAAAATACGAGAATTTGTGAGCGTATCATTTTTGCAATAAGGAACACTTAATATCTATCCACCCACAAATCCTTTAAAAGAAGAGGGATACGAGATCCTCGGATTCCATTCTTTGGAAACTGCTAGATTATTACTGGGATAGAGTTTTGACAGGTCGCCTTTCCTTTAATTAAACAATCCAATCCGATCTCTTTAATGCAGTTCTAGGTATAAATAAGAGATTTCTTTCAGGAGCTTATCAAGTCTAATAGATATCTAATAGAAAAGAATCAGTTTTTCTATTACTTGAATGTTCTGTTTGTACTGGCTGTAGCCATTGCCAGCAGACGCTAGACGGACAATCTTTGGATCTTCTAAATTCTGTGGCCAGTGCCTTTCGCAATTCTAAAAAATTCTCTAAATTCTGCTGCCCGGATCGGACTGCACCTCATGCACGGACCCTTGAGCCTTTCTTCTACAAAACTAAATTTCTGTGGAAGATACAATCAAATATTTGAGTCTGTGCAATGAAGTATATTAAGATTACAAAAAGCAATGAATTAGCTACGAAGAATTTATTTTCTGCATTCAGATTAAAAAGAAATTTACTCTGAGACAATTCTACGAATTAATTTTTTTCTCACATATCCATTACTGTCTTTCCTGTAATTCCCGACAGTTTATCACACTAAGATCTAAGCATTATTTATCTAACATTGTATGATAGTTAAGCGTTTCATTTTAAAAGTGGCTATTTAGCATTTTACAAATTTCAAATTATTTAGAATAAACAATCAGTTCGAATTCATGTATCTCGTTTGAAGATTTACAAAATCTTCATCATTGATTTTGTGGTTTCTTTATCAACATTGATCAAATTAACTAAGATTTTACAACCATATACAAAACTATCAATATTATTAAAACTACAGTAAGAAACAAGTTAAAGTAAAACTGAGTAAGAAGATTTCAAATGTTACTTAAAGATTAAAGAAAAGACAAACAGACATTAGCAAAAGTAATAATATTAAACATTAAAAAGTATTCATCATTCAGAGATTCCGTACATTAAATCATAAAAAAATAAAGTACATTTTAATTTTCTTATTTTCATTACATTTAAATTTCTCTAAATTTTTTTCATTCTTTTAATAGCAAAACTCCATACCTTTATTTAAAAAAATGCGTTTTATTCTTAAAACAGCTTTATTTCTATTTATTTAAATATTTTATCCTCTGAAGTATGAAAAACAAAAGCTTTTTAATTCCATACACGCTTCACTATTATGTTTTCCGAGAAAAATAGCACAAATGTAACCCTTTCGGAATTTTTTACATTCGTAAAAAGCATTTCAGATTATTTAACCCTCTATGTGATATATAAAAAGGCTATTAAATGAAAGAAAAAATAATCATTTACATAACAAAGAAATAAATGAAAAATATCTTACTAAGGATTGGCGGTCTTTAATTTACTGCGAGAAATGTTCATCAGACCCTTTTGCAATTAAAGGAATGATTTTCGACTAAGTCTTTCAAATAGAATTAATCTTACTTTTTCTTCATAAACTGTTCTAATTTATGAGACAAAAAAAGTAGAATCATAGCATTAGAAAAAAATATCTGTTTGGGCAGATTTCATTCAAAAGAAAATGATTTAATTAAGCTAGACAAAGAGCAATCTAATCCATTCAGTTTAATTATATTATTTAGGAAATAATTTTTACAGTACACCTTAATTAATATATTTTTCAGATTGCTTTAGTGGAAGTAGTACTTGAAGGCGATATCAATAAAAAAACTTTTCTGAATGACTGAAAGAATGCTTCAAACTCAGTTGTCTTAATTTCAAACTGATAAGTAGCCATTACTCCCTTTAACACATATGTTTTTCCATCACTTTAACAAAGATTCCACTGCTTCCTTGTACAGAGTGTGGATATACGAAATTAAGTCGAATACAGACTTATTTCGATAAAATAATAACCTAACTTCTGGTAACACAGTAGAGATCAAGGTCTTTAGTATGGTAATAATAAGAAAACAGCGTGTAATATTACACTTTTAATGCACCAATAGTACGAACAATTTGCCATAAAATAGAGGTGGCGAACTAATGGCGTGCGTGCCATTAAATTTGGATACGGCATTATTTAAGGAATTTAGGTACTTATTATCAGCTAAGTCAGTTTTGACGCCTGATCTTTCAAAACTGTTTCTCTTGAGAGCAGCAGTCGTGGCTAAATAAAGGTAAAATAAGCTATAATAAATTAATATAAATTATTTGGCGCATAATTTCCAACAGCAGAAGGCGCAACAATGTCATCTTTATTAAATATAAAAAATATTAATGCTGTGATTCCTGTATGAATGTCTGTTTTTGGTTGCAAATTAAGAGTATTTAGTTTTTTTTCCCGTCACTAATCAGTACGTTAACACTGTATGTTGGCACGTACGTCCACATTAAGTATGTTTTTTCGAAACATTGGCACGTAAGTATATAAAAGGTTCAACATGCCAGCCGTATAATATCAGTCAGGATACTAACAATGTGTGTAGTCATCACGTGGTGATATTAAGCTCTGTGGAAAGTTTCTCAAAACATGTAGCATAAGACTTTATATACATGATCCAGGTGTATAGTCCTTTTGCTTTAACATATTACTATGACAGTTCTGAACTGTAAATAGCAACCGTCACATAGTGTTCCATTTATCTATGAAGTAAAAACGTATATGCCGTCTCTGTTTCTGTGCTGTTTCCGCTTTATATTGAGCAATTATTTCCGCCGAACCTTGTGCATAAATAACTAACTGTTTGAGATTAATTACAGTATTTCTGCCAAGATTACTCGCATTTTATCCTTAAAGGTTGCACGACTAAAGTACCTCTCAAATTCCTGACAACTAGATGAAAATTCTCTCACTTTTTCAAAACACCTAACATGTGTGAGGTTTTGAAGGCTTGTTATTTTATTATCTCTTAACTTTAAGTTACCTAGACTCGGTAGCCAACAAAATATACGGCGATCACATGTTACACGCAAATTTTAGCAATTCCTAAATTGGCTCTATTTTCAGCTTCTTTTTCGTTTGGGCGTTCATCACTCATCTATCGAACACTTGGCGCCTGCACGGTGCAATAACTCCCTCGCACAGATTAGAGATGGACAAAACCGCTCCTTTAAGGGATCAGATCGGAACCGTTCGCTCACTGAAGACTTAGGTACAACTGTTACTTGAATCAGCCTCCTGGGCGATAGCCGCATCCGGAGTGTAGCAGAATAGCAATTTATATAATTTTTTATGGCTTGACATATCGATTAGTTCTTAGCTGAAATTTATTCTGGTGAGCTGCGTTGATAAGTTTTCGTTATCTTTGAGTTATTCCGATTAAAGATGTCGGTGATATAATAGCAATGAAATTATTGTAAACAGCAATTATAGGTATTAGGGGGAGGGAGAAAATAACGTGTATACTGTTAGCCGTCGAAGTTCCAAATGGTAGGGGGATGTTCAAGCATGAGTAGGTAGGTCAGAGGGGTGGAGCTTAGTGATCCAGATCTTGAGTAGCTAATGGTGAACCTAGGAAATAAGTGCATAACCAAGCGCGTCAGGCATGATGGGTGGGGCGAGGGTAGAAATATTTAATTTTACAGTAAGAAGTGCAATTTTAGATATGGATTTATGAAAGCAAAGAGATCATGGAGTAAAATAATAGGTGGCTTAAATAACTATTGTATTAAGATAATTTTTGAGAATTATTAGATTTAGATCATATTAATTAATTATACGTGTTTATTTAAATGCAATAGCACCGCACCTGGTCTTCTTCTGTTAGTACTATTCTGGTAGTTCTAGAACATAACTGGAACAGAGCTATTATTAAATTTGTTGATGCTTTTTAAAGAATTTTTTTTTGCAATTTGGCAATACAATTGCTAATCTTATTAAAGTCCAGTTCATTATGGATTCATTATGGCGTTCCAGACTGTGAGAACATTTTGAGGGTCAGGCATATGCTTTTGTATGAGTAAAATATCGGGTGAGTACTCGTGTATGAACTCCTTGAACTCATAGGCTCGTGGGAGCAATCTATTTGCGTTCCATGTAATTACTGTGATTACACAGATACATAATTTGATATTTCATTAATTAATTATTTAAAAAAAATAAAACATCTTATCAACAGGATGAGTAAGTGCCTAAAGTTTAGGCATGTATTTTTAAAGACATTATTCATAACAGAAATTTAGTTTATGCCAAGAATTTCGTTTAAGTCAGTTACATACTTAATGAAAGTTAAGAACTCAGAAACTAGATTTTTGTCAGTAATGTTAGGCACAGCAGATTTTCTATTAGAATTACTATTAGCGTTATTATTATTACTACTTTTTACATTAAATTGCATATTTGCAGGACTATTTTCATCATTATAAGTTTTATCATTTTGTGCAGCAGAGGAGGATTGCAGAGTTTTTTCGTTAGGTTTGAAATTTTTATGTTCCTGCTGTTTTTTTGACATTTCAGCTAAAGAAAGTCCATTTTTGACAAAATTTTCTTTTCTTGGAATAGCTTGTTTATTATTTAGGAAATACTGAACAACCACGATATGAGACTGTGTGATTTTCATTCCAGTTGTTGCACCTTGGTGCTTCCAGGCGTCCAACGGTAGGGCAGTCCATAGTTTGGTGTTCAAGAGAACATTTTACACAGCGAGGCGTGAAGAAGCAATTTTCTGAGAAGTAACGCCACTGCTGACAGTTGTAACACTGTGAGATATTGGTTCTTAGACAGAATTTTTTCTACTTCCGCAGAAAATAGTAATAAGTCCTTAACTTGCTAGATTTTTTTCAGCATTTTCATTTTTGATGACTTCGATCATAAATAGCGTCATCGGAGCTCTTGTTTTCCTCCTCATTAACTGGGTGACTTTGGCTATGGGAGATTCTTTATCGGTGAGACCGTTTACAATATTTTGTCTGTTCGTGAAAGATGCAAGTCCGCGGATTACAACCTTAATTGGCCTTTTATATTTTGTATTAATAACGTAGTGTTCGATATTTTGGTCGCGGAAGAGAGCACTGAGCGTGGAATGGTCCTCAGAACTATGTGGAAGAATTTTTAACTTTTCCCCGTTAACTTTGCCAGAGAATTTTGCTTTCGTGCTTTTCGATATTTTTTAGAGTCTTTATGCGTTAGTACCCAGGATTAACCATTATTGGGGAGACAGCTGGAAGGCCAGGAATCATCTGCTGCTGCACAGCCTGAGCGTCTGGGTTCCCAACATTCATATTATCATTTAAAACATTAAACTGGTTGGTAGTTTCAATATTTTGATTAAATTACTCAATTTTTTGTTGCTTTGCAGTTTTAGTTGCTAATTGGAAACCATCATTATCAGCATTATTAGCATTCACATTTAATTTGCGTTTGTTACCAGAATCAGCAATTTTAGTTTGAGTATTTGAATTTAGAATAGGGATTAATGCCTGACGAACTAGGGAGGTTGCACTTACCTCCTATTTCTTAAGCCTGAGCTTTCATTTTCTGCAGTAACTTGATCATCGGAACCGAGGCCGTATCATTTCAGTAACCGCACGCATAGCCTGATGTATCTGAATGGAGACTTTCACGTGGTCGATGCTAACGTCCAACATTCTAACTCGTCCAAGCAGAATATCTATATCCGAATCCGAATTTTCGTTGTTCGTATTTAATCCATTAGTTGGCGGAATTAGCCCTACGCAGCTTTCTCTCGGTGGCTCGGCAGTCAGAAGGCTACTCCCTTCCATATGCGCAACCTCATTATAAAAAGGATAGATATTTTGTTCTCCTGATGAGGAGGGACCTGTAGCTGCCCTCGAAATCGATTGAGTGTTTTTAGTAAATGTACGTCAAATACAAGGTTGTCTCAGCGAATTTGATTACTCTTTTAACATGTTAAGTATTCGCTTTGACTGAAAAATATAGCATCTTAATAAAAGATAAAATGGTTAAAAGGAACAACAAAAACTTGCTACCGAGTAAATTCCTTTCCAGAATCCCTGTTGTGAATTAGTAGTAGTAGGGTAAAGTAGAGCATAATTCGTCCCAAATGTAAAGTTTCTGGAGAGCTTACGAAATAAGGTATTGTTTTTTGTATTTAATGTGGCAGCAAGAGAGATTTCTCGCTTAATTATAATCAGAAATTCTAAGCTGTCAAAGCACGATTCTGATAATATTTTTCGAATCTGCTTCCTTAACATAATATGATAAATAATCATCTAGGTTTAAAGATCATTTGCAAAGTAATAATTTTAAGCTTTATTTTACATCTGCCTGAATTAAAAATATTAGAGAAAGACAAACATATATAATATAAAATTTGTAACTAATTGAATGCCTTGTAAAATTTCAATAGGGAATTCAACTTAAGACCGCTATAATTAATATATCATTAAAGAGCGCTATAATTACCTCGGCTAGAAAGCCATTATTCTTTGCTGTAACTCTACACCTAAAGGGCTAGCTCTGTTAGGAAGTACAAAGTGTGTCATTAATTCGTAAGTTCAAAAATTCGTAATAAAAGAAGGAATGCACGGAAAGATTTTCTTGTTTGCTCCAATATGGTCAGAAAGACATTGGATTTTTTTCATGTAAAAAAAGTTTCCAAAAGTAACCGAAAGAGGGCGCTCACACGTCATAGTGAGACGATTTATTCAAATCACGCAAACAGAAACAGACAATCAAACAGATCACAATAACATGACACTACGCATTTATTTTATAGTAACATATGTTCAACATTACCACCACCACAGGTGAGCGTGTCACTACGCCCATTACAGCGGAGTGTAGCATGTCGCCATCGATAGCAGCGACGGTCAGTCGAATGACATTTTTCAGTTCCACCAGTGTGGTTGGGGCGCCCCGGTACAAACGAGACTTAAAGTATCCCCACAGCCAAAAATCTGCCGGGGTCAAGTCTGGTGATCTTGAGGGCCACTGAATCTTACAACCGCGACTTATCACTCGGTCTTTGGTGAAATATTCCAACAGGAAGGTCTTGACGTCGCTTGCAATGTGGATCGGGGCACCATCCTGCATGAAGGTGACATCAGGTAACGCATGTTTTTCTGCAATGAAGGCACAATGTCGTCACGCAAAAGCGTAAGATACCGTGTTGCAGTGACTATACAGATTTTCACACCGGATATAGGACAGGGTTCTTCAAAATAGAAACGGCCCAGAATAAAAGACGCGGTGAAACCACACCAAACAGTCACATGAGGAGAATGCAGTGGCTGACACTGGTACTCACGAAGGTTTGACGTCGCCCAAATACGACTGTTTTGCATATTGACGTCACCATGCAGTGAAAAGTGGGCTTCATTCGTACACATGACGTTCAGCAATCATTGTGGGTTACGTTCCATTTGTGTCAGCGCCCGTGTAGCAAACTTTTGCCTTGCACCTGTATCTGCCGGTAATAACTGGAGAAGTCGCCGGATTTTGTCCGGATACAGATCCAACATTCCGTGCAGAATACGTCGAATCGACGCTTCCGGAATCCCGTTCTTCTCTCAGCTTCACGAGCACTGCTACTCCCCGTCGATGTCTCGGCTGCCATATCTTTCATGACACTTTGTACCACATGAACACTGTCCGCTCTCAAGGGTGGTCTGCCACTTCGTTGACGATCCTCCAAACTCCCTGTTTTCTCAAAATGTCGTACTAAATTTCGTATCCCATTCAATGAAATAGGGCTTTTTTGCGCCTTCAGTCCTTTCTCCGTGCGAAACTTTCGCAATGTAACAGTTGCGGATTAAAGTTGTAGATTCTTGTGGAAAAGTTTAAGCACCAACGATCGATCTGATAATAAAACAACATGCTGCCGGCTTCGAATGATGGATCCGTTTCCAGCCAAGTGTTTTATTGATAGCCTGATTTGCATAAAACATCTCAGTATGACGTGTGAGTGCCCTCTATCGGTTACTTTTGGAAACAATTTTTTCTTTGGAAAAAATCCAATGTCATTCTGACCATATTGGCACAAACAGAAAATTTTTCCGTGCATTCCTTCTTTTATTACGAATTTTTGAACTTTGCACTAATTTATGACGCACCTAGTATATGAAGCTATGACAGATATCTGCTGCACAAACGTACCATGTTTTTCATTAGTCGAGTTGTGTCTGCTTATCGTAAACAATGTATGAAAAAAATAACTAGATACTTCAAACTGAATACGTTTTGATAAGCTATGTTATGATTACTAGAAGGAACAAATTATGTGGAAATATTAATTACTTTCTACACCGAGAATGCATATTTTATTACAGATAGTGACTGTTATCACGGATCCTGTTGCGAAAAATACCGACATTTACACGAAAGCTTGAGTCCCATTTCTCACGAATTTTGAGCACCCAAGGTGCTATCAGTCTAGAAACCCACCTTTTGTCCTTATCACTTTTGCCCTGAATCACTTTTCAAACTGTTGCTAACAAATGTTATTGCCAGGTATTATTATTAAAAAAATTACATAATGAAGAATCTGCACATGTGTCTGTATGTATGTTCCTCGCACTGTGAAAAAACAGTGCCACTGAAATTTTATTACGTGTAGTCCTACATCAGAGCATGGGCACCTTGCAGCCCGAATTTTGTATTTCTAATTTGTTTTTAATGTATTTCATAATCTGTACAAATTTAACGAATTTTTGTGTAACAAACTCAGTGACTTCAAAGCAAGACCGCAATCTGTTCATCGTTGAACTCATTGTTAGCTGCTATAATGCACCACATTAAACAGCATTTATTATAAACAGGTCGAAATATTCCCAAGCTCTCAACAACACGCATTACACCTTCAATACAATACATAAGAGATAGACACGCTGATCCAAAATTTTCTTCGAATCTCAAAACTGCTCTTGACACGAAAAACAAGCCAGTGGTGAATAAAAGCAGAAATCAAAATATGCAACTCAGAGCTCTCATTCAACAGGAAAATGTTGCAAGGAAAGTTTAGAGAGGTCAAGACATTCCGACAATGAAAGAACCATGAATTGCTTCTAAGGAATATCTCAAATATGTACACACAAAACAGTTGGGCTTACTATCTCGTCTCCAGACGATAACTCGCTTTGTAAGGTGTATTTCAGAATTCATAGAGTTGCAAAAATATTCTGCCTCTAACTGCCCCCTGCCCCTTCAAGGATAACTTACAATGAAACTGAGAAAGCTCAGTTACTATCTGATTACTATGCTTCTCAGTTTACTACGAACAACATTTTTTATATCCTCATACATAACGCACAGTCGCACAAACAATATCACAGTTTTTTCACTGCCACACTCATAGCACAATTTCAGTTAACCCTCCTGACGTACTTGTCTTTATCAACTTCCTTAAGAAAGAATGAGAGGCCTGTACTAGATACTTCCGAAGTTATCATTCTCATCACCTGAAGACATCCTTTATATTCATCAGTTGTATTATGTTGTAGAAAAAAAATTAGAAGGTTTATAGCATAAAATTTACTTTGGGTCAGTCTCTTTAGATATGGCTAAAACTTTTCATCGTGCTTGGTTAAGAGGGGCTTTTACACAAACTGACCACCTTGTCTTTGAGCCCATCTTTTCGTAACCTTATTCCTATACAACCGATAGATATTTCGTCAGTCATGTTGATAATGCGTTTTCTACAAAAAGAAAATTCGAATTTGACGTTCCACAAAGAAGTTTACTTGACCCGATTATTGTTAACATTTACGCGAAGGCTATCACGCTTGCACATGACACTACTCTTGCAATGTAAGCAGATGATACAGCGATCCTCACACAATGTTTATTGTTTAACTCAGCTATAGAAAAGCTACAAACATATATTCATGCAACTGAGTCCTGGCTAACAGCGTGGAAAATTCAAATAAATATGAACAAGTCGGTAGCAAACTAGTTAACGTCAGGTTAACGCCTAGTTAACATCCAGATCTACGTCGCAAGGAATAATATAACTATTCTTGCGTCAAATAACTTAAATATCCTTGCATTATTCTAAACGATCATATCCCATTTAAACATCCCATAAAACATGTTTTTTTTTTCAAATTTTGAGTCATTATAGGTGCACATACCTTATTAATTACTCGAAATGGTATTTTAACCATTGATCATAGAATTCTTACATATAAGACCATCTTGCATCCCCTAATAGCCTGCCCTGTCTTTGGTTATCTCAGTAATTCTAATTTACTCAAAATCAAGCAACTGCAGAACGCAACTATCACGCAAGTTATTCACTGCCTTTGTCACATCAAAAGTACTACAATCCAGAAAAAGCTCAATGTTCCTCCATCGCTGACTTCACTGTAAAAATTTCAAAGAAATTCTACAAGGATATCAGAAACGTTAATAATCTGAATATCCCCATCCTCAACTATAACATTAATTCTACTGAAATCAGAAAAAGACCTGAAGCAATTCTTCAGAATCTGCATTGTCTCCACTTTTTAGTTAGTTACCCTTTAAATTTTAATTATTGTTTAATTTACTCAAGCATTAGTAATTTTTGCTGCAGTTTTAATTCATCTTTGCCAACTTTTAAGGTTCGATTTTATCTGAATTACATATACAGCCCTCCTACATTTTTGCATGTAATACCCCTCAACCATTCAGCAATCACCTGCAATATCAGCAGCCACAAACTCACATCCACCTGAAGTACACAGTCCTCACCTTTATCGTTAGATCTCCACAGTAGCCTCATAGATCTCACCTGAGAAATATGCTACAGCGCCTTCCTAATACTACCACACCAAATTGTCAGTCGTTACAACTTTTTCCCTCATTATCTGATTGTTGTGCTAGAAGCTCCGTGATGCCTAGAACGTTTTGCCCTTTATTTTCATTAGTTTTTGCTACTCATCGAAGAGTCTGATCATCGTTTTTACAGTGCTGGTGTAACGATTGAAATGCGACTCCTGCACATGTTAGGGATTAGGCAGTATCATGTAGGAGCTCTTTATTCCGAACGGGTATAATTCATGGATATATAAATTGAGCTATTTTAAAGCAATTTGTTGGTTACTGGTTCAAGTAGAATACTTATCATCTCCGCCCACCAGCTTGTTGTCATTCAGGAAAGCATAAGATATTTAACTTTCAGCTCTTACAGTTAAACTCAGAGTAATCTTCCGGTTACTGTGCAGCAAACCATACAATTACAAAGAAATAAACGCAGTTTTTAAATATAGTTTTCTATTTTTTCCTTCCGATTGCTTTAAATTAACATGCATTTAAATCATAAAATGTCAAATTAGAAATATTAAATAGTATTATGAAATGTCATTAACCGAACTCATTAAAATCATTATATAATTTTTATTTTTATTATAACACTTTTTATGCGGCTGGAAACAATTTTTAGGTGCAGCCATGCACTCTGTTATATTTTCTATATTATTAAAAAATGCATGGTAGCCCCTAAAAATTTTTTTCATCAAAATGTGCAAGCAAATTATAACCCTTTTGCATGGCAATAATCAGATCACTTAAAATGAAATTTTAGAAGTTTATTGAGCTTGAGCTTTGTGCAAGAATTAATTTTTTTCTTAGAGATTTAGAATAAAAAATTCGACAAAATTATTGCTTATAAAAATGACTGAAGATGATTTCAGTTTGTTATCCACGGAAGTAAATACTTATGAAGCAACGAGCAAAATATTTCCTCGCTTCAAAGAGATAAAAAATTAATCATTTTGCATGAAACCGGCGTCAACGCAAATGAGAAGACTTTCTCCATTTCTCTCCAAATACAGGATTTACTTTCTATTAAATTAAAGAACTGTTTGAATTTTCAAACTGTTATTTTAATAAAATCTGTCAGCAATTGTAAACCAAATGCTATTATTTATTTAGTGTAAACAGAAGTTTAAACAAACAAACAAAAATGCAAATGATAGCTGAACATTTTATGTTTCTTTATGTTTCTGCTTTATACTTTTTCGTAACAGAAAATAACAAATTTTCTTAATTAAGCATGTTTTTAATAAATCTAGAGGTTTCGAAAATTTTTAAAATAAAATTTCAAATTTTAAGAAATAAATTAGTTATCAGTTCTGGAATTTTGGGATTCGGGAAATCCAGAATTTCTAGTTATATACTGAATTCACTGAAGTATTTGTCCAAATACCTTTTCTGAAGCAAAGTCCTATAGTTTCTTTTCATGATACTAGACAAATTATCACACTACAATCTGATTTTCGTCCTGCTAAAAAAGCACTGTCAGCTTAGGCTATTACTCGGAAATAGTAAAACGTACGACAGTTATATGTGTAAGTGTAGGGATGCCCTTGTGAGGGCATGTGACATGTGAGGGACATTTTGAGGGAAGCTTGCCTACATTCATGTTAAACATGGGAAAGCCCATATAGAGCACTCATGCAACCAGTCCGTTCGCCTAAATTAGAACCTCGGTCGAACTGACAGTATTATGGGCTCTTAAAGGCTACATTCAAACGGTGGTTTAAATGTCATACGTGGTTTAAACCTGGCCTCGTTGCTAGATAATCAGACCTTGCTATGTCACTAAAGCTGGTTTAGGGGTTTTGATATAAAGTTCGAAGTTTTCAACTTTATGTCGGCTTGGTATGAGAGTCGACCAATCAAAGCAAAAGCGCGAAACCTATTGAGCGAGAAAGCTGTAGACACATCCACGCATGCGTAATTATTTAGCTTCTCTAATTGGCTACGCCTTAGACCCTGTCTCGCAGGTGTGAACGAGACTCCGTCATTTTATGCCTTATGACTATGTGTCTAGGACATTGATACTACATCTGACTGGAGCTTTAAACATTCGGCAACTGTTGGATTCCCCAATAAAGCAATACTTTCCTAAGACGTCAATCTCCTGTAACAAGAAATTTCTGTGTTTACAAAAAGAGATGGTCACTTTGCACAGAAATAATACTCAATGTTATTACTTTACTATGTTCTCAGAAATAGTTCTCAGTCTAGAAATTATGTCTTTAAAATAGTAGTCTCCATGAAAGATTTTTCTACATTCTGTATTAAATTCATAATGACATAAATGTTCGTTTCCTAAAAGAACTCATGTATTTGATCAGTCTGTTGAATTCCTAAATTGAACACGTTCATAATTTGCAATAATTATATCACTAAATCTTTACTAAGCAGGAAATTAACTGGGACTTTATAAAAATCTATAAATTATTAAAATATGTTAATTATAAGCAGCTTATGAGTAAGTAAAGAGATTACGAATCTTACTAAGCTTTAGGGAAGCAGAATAGAAAAAGTAATAGACATTAAACGGCAAGCGAAGTAAAAAGCTTAGAAATATATTTGCTAATTTATAAAATATGCATTGTTGCTTCTTTTATTTTCATGATATATTGCATCCCTCAAAATATTTTTGGTTTGTTTTTCTTCACATATTTCCTTATCTTTATTCAGAAGATAAATTCTCTTTGCTAAATATCATAAATTTTTTTTTCATTGATATTTCTAATTTTTTTGTATGAAACAGCAAAACCAAAATATTCTAATCTTTGGATTTATATGATGGCACAAAAATATTTCAAATCAATATTTCAACAGGAAAACAGGATTTCGTATTTTTCTTTTCCATTTACAAAAACGTTTTTAAGATAATTTCGATCTGATATACAATAGAAATGACTAAATCAAACAGAACACGCTTTATTTAATTAATGAGACATTAAATAAAGAAAAATATGATTATTAATCGTAATTTCGTTTCGAAATACTTATCTTAATCCGCATTTACTATTAGAGAAATGCTTTTTGATTGTGCTTTTCAAATAATATTAGCGTACTATTACATTTTACTTCATAGATTCTTCTAGTGTATGAAATATAAAAGAATATTATTAGAAAACAAAATGTGAAACTGGAAAGAAATATCATTTGATACTGCAGCGTAGGATAATTAATTTAACAATGAGCAATGGCTCATAATTATATCACTTAGGCAATCATTTTTCATTGCATATTTTAATTATATAATCTTTCCCAGGTAACAGCTGTAAAACTACAAAGGCATTAATAATTTCTTTTAGAATAATTGCAATACAAACAGAAGACTTTTAATTTTTTTTTCTATTTCAGATAGGCATATATTTCCATCTAATTCAATTTCTTTTTCTAATATTTTATTAAATAAGGTTAACTATTGCGTTATTTTGTTAACTTAAATACAGGGTAGTCGTAAAAAAATTCCCTGCTGTATAAATACCTAGCGATCTGTCCGCTCAACCAACCGAAATGAAATTTCAGATGTTCTTTGCAGGTATGCGCTCAAGATTGCGATGCTTTGTAAAAAGAGCTCTGACGGTTGCGGTTACAGTGAAAGCATTTATAAAATTTTAATGGGAACACCCATTTCTCTCCAAAGGAAATTCATCACTGCGTTGAAAACCCATAAATGGCGTTGGAATAATATACGTAGAACGAAAACTGTTGGTGTAAAACATTAGCAAAAAAGAACATTATAAAGGACTGATGACAACACAAGATCGGAGAAGGAAAAATAACTTTTATTATAATTTAAAATTTTCAACGTGCCCAACATCGCAGAATGATGACGCAGTGCATGCGAGAGATTGCTGTGCATGCGAGAGATTGCTGACAGCAATGATGAAAATAATATCGCGGGAGAAATCTGAAAAATCTGTATAACTTCAAGTTTTATGACATCTTTCTGTTCTGACAAATCTCATGGATTTTGTACGTCATGCTAGATTTCAGGTAACCTTAGAACCAAAACATTCATCGGAGTGAGTCAGCGGATCGCAGTGGTCGCGAAACTGCAAAGTTACCGGATATGACTCTATCTTGAAAAGTTTTATACGTTGAAAACTTGTAGTTCCAGTGGCAGAATATGTAAGAGAATAAATAGCAACGCAGCAGAACTATATGCTTGTAAAAATCTTTACCAAAGGTCTAATAATAGGTTGTAGAGACATTAGGTATTTAGAACCAGGAGAGATATAAAATGAGCAATGCCCTCGCCGGGAATCGAACCACGGACCTCTTGGTTACGCGTAGAACGTGCTGATCACTACACCACGAAGGCATGCGAAGAAGGCGGGAGAAATACTTTATAAGGTTTCTCGTGTCTCACAATAAAAGAATAGAATTTGTCAGAAAAAGCTATGATAGAATTGACAAAGACAACACAGATATAAAACACATTTTTATTGCCCAAGCAGGAAGGAGCAGAAAATTATTTACCCTCACCGACACAGAAATTGATATTATCATTAAATGCCGGCTAATGAACTAGCCGCATATGTATTTTCGGAAAAACGTTCAAATTACCAGATGGGGAAATCTACGAATATTCCCATGTATCTACCCCTTTCGCAGGGAGAATTCGGGACAAACTAGCAGTGTTCGATCGATTTTACTGCTCGGCTAATGGTGAGGCTACTGTACGCAAGGTTTGTTAGAAAGGAAAACTGAGACTATTTACACTTTATATACACAGTCCAGTCACATTAATGTGACCACCACGTACTTTCCATGTCAGAGTTAAATAACCAATCACAGAAGGCAGGTGGCAGCACAGTGCAGTTGAGCGTATATAAAGGGTGTGTGAGGGCTTCGGAAAACATTTCAATCGTTGGCGTAATGCAGAAACGAAGCGATTTATCCGACTTCCAAAAGGGCATGATCATTAGCTTTCGGGCCAAGGGTGGAAGCATTTCCGAAACGGCTGAGTTTGTGAACTGTTCGCGTGCCGCCGTGGTAAAAGTGTACCGTGCATGGCAAAATGGGACTGTCCAAAATCAGCGACGTGGCAAATGTGGTGCACCACGGGCCATAGATGACAGAGGCGAACGACGGTTGCGGAGATGCGTTCGGGCAGATAGACGGGCTACCGTTGAGCAACTGACCACCAAAATGAACCAAGGGGCTACCAAAAGTGTCTCCCAAAGTACTATTCAGCGAACATTGCTGCGTCTGGGCCTCCGAAGCAGACGCCTGGTTCGTGCACCTATGCTGACTGCTGTTCATCGACGGCGAAGGCTAGAATTTGCACGCCAGTACAGCAGCTGGACGTCCACTGAGTGGCGACAGGTTGCGTTTTCGGATGAATCGCGTTTTATGCTCCATCGGACAGATGGACGTTGGCGTATAAGGCGTGAAACCTCTGAAAGGAACCACCCTGCAACCATTGCCGGAACGGTCCAAGCTGGAGGCGGGAGCATTATGGTCTGGGGAATGTTTTCCTGGCATTCTCTAGGTTCACTGATCATTGTGGAAGGCACAATGGATCAATACAAGTACGCATCTGTCCTTGCGGACCATGTTCACCCCTACATGCGCATTGTTTTTCCTCAGGATGATGGCATCTTCCAGCAGGACAATGCGAGGTGCCATACAGCTGCCAGTGTACGTGCGTGGTTCGAAGAGCACCAGGATGAGTTTACCGTCCTCCCCTGGCCAGCAAACTCACCTGACTTAAACCCAATCGAGCATCTGTGAGACCATCTCGATCGAGTTGTTCGCGCCATGGATCCTCAACCGCGTAATCTAGCGCAGCTGGCCACGGCATTAGAGTCGGCATGGCTCAACATCCCAGAGAACACCTTCAGGGACCTATGTGACTCTCTTCCTGCACGTCTGGCAGCAGTCCGCTCTGCGAAAGGTGGTTATTCTGGCTTTTGACAGATGGTCACATTAATGTGACTGGACTGTGTATTTCTCTATGTGTTTAATATAAATGCTGTATTAATGCAATGATAATAATAAATGTTATAACAATTTTGAATTCAGAATACGGAATTCGAGTAGATGGATTTGTACACTAAAATGTTATTTTAACATTGTTCAGTATTTTATGACTTGTTTTAGATTCAGCAATAACTCGCTATTAGTCTAGTAAGATCTGCAGGATGTTCGCTTCCAGTTACAACAAAAACCCACAAATTCTTTCAAAATGAAAACCTTGTTCTACACGTTGGTAAGTACTCGAGAGTCAAAATACAGTTTTGACTATCAAATTAAATGTTACGTTACCAGAAACGTTAAGCAGTTACATATTTAAAATATGAAGTACCTTTTCCTATGGAACAGAACTGGTTAAAACCCAACCTCTTTAATATATGGGAGTTTCAAACGCTGCAGTATGTCTATATCTGTTTAATTCTATCACTTCTGAAGGCTTTTGTTAAATCGTTTTACCATGGAGAACAACGGAAGGAAACTTTGTACAATGAATTTTTTTAACAGAAATAGAGCATTCGAGTATGATCTGGACTACAGTATTTTTCATGCTACAACTTCTGTGACGTAGTAAATAACTTTGAATATTCTAGTTGTCATGTGTTATCTACTTTGCAGTGCAGCATGCAGTTGTGTGTAGCGCGTGCGCTTATGCAGTTATTAATAAGCAGTAGGTTATTGTTAAAAGCTTTAGAAGATGTAAGGACCTGAAGTCCTAAATTATGGCCATGTTTCGCACAGACTATGAAGAAATATATCTTCACATAATGGTAGCTGGGTCAAACTGCCCGTCCTCTTTATTGTCTATATTTAGTCACTGTATATTCCAGTGTCACTAGGCAGTTAGCGAATATGCTCCCAACCAATATCTTTGAAGCGAAGATTAACACAGATTGCAAAACAAGAATGTTCAGAAGAGAAGGAATATTTCGAATTACGATATTGCTATAAAAGCGTGTAACTATACTATTTCATCGATCATTCTATTCGTCTATAATTTAAAACAATTAGAATCCAGTTGCAAGAATAAAAATAACTGCCTCATAGAAATAATTTAAACTTAAATAAATAAAAATATTCTTAACGTTCTTAAAGAAAGGGAGAAATATTTGTTTAATATTCTTAATGTGTATTGAAATGTATTTTTCATCATTTATAATGTTCTTTTCCAAAAAATGAAATCTCTTTTTATTTTTGAAACTCGGGATATATATGCAATTTTGTAGCTTTTAAGTTGTTCCTATTCTAATTGATTAAAGGGAATTTCAAAAAGAGAAAAAAAAAGATAGTTAAATCGTATAAAACTTTTGAAATAATAAGCACACTTTATAACACGAAGCATTTTTCAAAATTAGAGTAACTTCAAATAAAATAGCTACTTATCAACACCAATAAAACATATCAAACGTTAAAGAATTCATTTTAAAAGAAAATGTTTCCAGTTGCTACTTAGCAACAAAGGCATATGACAACAAAGTAGATCACAATAAGCAGATTGCATCCGTTTCCGACTTCCGTTCTTTTAATCTGAAAACGGAACTTTTCCCCATATGCAAAGAATTTTCAGTATTTGCATTTGATAAAAAAAATCAATTCAAATTCCACATCTTTACAAAGACATAGCAGGACAATTCGGAAAAAACTTTTTAAAAAATTGGAAAGGAGATAGCATTTTTTATTTAAAGAGTTTTTTTTTCCACAAAATGGCAATATTGGTCGCTCCTGATATACAAAGAATAGAATCTGAAAATTTTGTTTTCATCATTTATTTTCTTCCCAATAAATAGTTAAACAACTTATGTGCTTAAAAAAGCGACTGAAACGTATGTGTTTAAAAAAGTCACTGCAAAATAAAAATAGCAGCTTAAAATTTTGTTACCTTATTTTCCAGTCTTTAATAAAATATAACAAATGTTTAACATCACTCTAGTAAGGTAAGTGTTTTAAGGCGCAGTCTCCTGGCATTTGGGTGTCGGGCAATAAAGGATATTAAAATAATTTTTAATTTGTCTTTTAAATTAGATTATTTATATTTTATTTTGGTAACTTATTTTTTTAATTAGGACACTTTAGCTACTCAAACGTTTTTTTCTTAATCTTTATTTTCCTCCAAAGAGAACAATCTCTCGTAATACAGAACAATGTAAGTTTCGAGCTTAGGTTATGTAAATGCGTTCGTTTGTTTAGAGCAGAAGACTTATTGAGCAGTTAATTGGGTTTTAATTTAGATTATGCTAACTGTTACTTATGTTAAACCATGCTTTCAAATATGCATTAATATACGAATTAGGAGCTTCAGCATTTCTTTTTTGTTAAATTTCTACTATTGAACTGAACTTTGGGTTATTAAAATATCTGAAAAGAAACTGCTTTGTGACTCTTCGGCTGCGTGCTGGACTCATCGAAGTCACGAATGGAACGTTATGTCTAATATTTGCAGGGTTTGTTTTTTGAATGATATAGAAATATAATTTTATGTTAACTTATTTTGCATCTATCTAAATATGACAAAAATTTAGAGCGACTAAAGAGGTAAAATAAATCTTTGTATTTACTCCTGAGTCTGACGGTAACGCAAGCTTTCCAACAACATAAAAGTAAAAGCCGTTTCTTGGAAGGAAAACGTTTAACAAGCATTTTAATAGAATTCAGATATTAAGTACAAAGTTACACGTAACTAAATAGGCATCGGCTTATGACTCAGCATTTTCACGAAGCCAGTGAGGCCGAAGCCAATTAAGCAATTTAACCAACAGTAGATTGTTGTCGCAGTGTAACTGGCCAGAAAAGGCTACTAAAACTTCTATTCTCGAACTCAACAACTTCTTCAAACTTATAACCACCAACGAATTTTTTTCTGAATTTCTGCATATTGTCCGAGAAAACTGGCCGAAAATATATGAAATAATGCGCACACGGCAGTACTACCTGTACGAAATTAGGATGTCGCTTTGGAGACGCGGTGGGGGATATAAAAAACAAAATATCCCTGGAATTAAAAAAGTCCTAATCCAACTATAATCAGTAATAAGCATACACTAGACGATAATTTGTGATGTAGATATAAATGACTAACAAGAACAAGTCCTATTCCCCGGATGCAGATACAAAAAACGGTAAAACACATGAATACTTGAAAAGTCTTGAAAATAATCACTTCACTCATAACTGTTTGGTCAACCTTTACTACTTGGAATCGCAATGTGCTATCCTTAGTCTTTTAAAATTACTTAATACTCTAGGATTACAGTCCGTGAGTGCAGCAATTGCACGAAACTCTGAAGTTGAAGTCTTATTAAAGAAGTTATAGCAATTTTTTGAAGTATTGAATACTTGAATTCGCAGTACATCTGCTTTCAAGTACCTTTGGTCTTTACCAACGCCTAAGTCTCTAAAGCTATACACCAATCCGTATTTCGGAGTTTACTCCAATCCGTATTGAAATCTGAAATTACATTTGGTAGAATGCGACCAGCAACTTTGCTTGACAAGGTGAAGCCTTCATCAGAATTTACGTTTGTTTCCATCACGTCAATATCTGATTTTGAATCGAATTGATTGTGCTTAATAAAATCATCTCAGCTTGAATAACTTAACCATATGCTTTTTCATAGTTTTTCTTTGGATTTACCAGTTTCTGTCTGCTTTATTTTTCTGAGGGGTTAGCTGCGAGTTATTTACAGGTATACTTGTATTCACCGCCGGATCTTCTCCTTGCTTTTCAATTACTGTTTCGTTTCCTTATACTCCAACCTTACGCTGTTCCTGATTTTAAACTTTCTCTTCAAACAGGGCATTCAATTTCATAGCTCTTATGTACCTCTCTGCCAACCGATGGCATAGCAGAATTCCTGGAAGAATTCTGCTATGAGATTTTCATAACACTCGAGAGCGTTCATATTAACAGTTGGCAAAAAGGTGCCATTATTAATGCTTTGGATTCATATATGATTCCAAAAGTACTGTAGCAAAGTTTGATAGTGTCTTTATAAACGCCAAAACGTCCGGTGCCCTTTCTGATGTAGCTCACATTGCTACTCAATCCAAATCCCCCTACCTTATCGAAATTGTTCTCGAGAAACAGACTGCTCTTTACTGAAAAAGAGCTACAAATTATAACTTCTTTTCCAGGTTATCTCTTCACACACACGCACTTCGCCCATTTAAAGCTATAGTAAATGAACTAAAGCAACAGCTCCCAAGCCGATGTTCCTGGATCCCAAAACTCTGCGTTTATGTACATCAATTAAGTTTGATCCCAGAGGCAGTCAATGAAAGTAGAAATAAAGATTAATAAGATAACTGATTAATTTATCTGAAAACCTACATCTTAATTTTATTGCGTATTTAATGCAACTCAGAACAGAAGACAAAAAAAATGCAACTGACTATAGCTTATTAAATGGAAAATTTCTCAAATATAGTTATTATATAACAGTATACAATATAGTTGTTATATACAATAAATTGCATATTTGAATGTAGAAAAAAATGTGAGCTTTCCGTATCCTATTTATGCACGATGAAGTTACAGATGATTTAGTGCTTATTAGAGGAATATGCTTTTTTAAATTTAATACATTTTAATGAGGGGAACAAAAAATGAATAAACGTGGTACAAGAAAAGAATTTCTGGAAGTTAATATGAATTTAAAAGTACGTTTGTGGTAACTTATAAAGAATTTTTATATTTTTATATAATCTTAATTAATGAATTATTCAATAAAACATTAGAACATATGCTGCTTGTGGCATGTCTTCGAATAGCAGTTGCCTAAAAGTTTTAATAAATTCTAAAGGTTAACCTATAATGCGTTGACTTTTATTTTCCCCCGGAATTGTTAGATAAATACACTCTTTTGCAAAAAACTCGATGCACCATGAAGGACTTTTGCGATCGTGATGAAATTCGGTATGCACAAACATATTGATCGAACATGCAAATGATGAAAGTTTCAAGGCAAATGAACAGGAACTGCGATCATAGCGCGCATTTCTAGTGCGCAATTCGCAAAGTATAAAACCAGTACCAGAGGCTGAAAATTTATCTTTCTTGTTGCTGCAATTGTAATTATGTAAAGAAGCAACTAAAGATTCCGTTACGACGATATCTAAGACCTTACAGGCAACTAAACGACTTCGAACGTGATCGCATTGTAGGGTTGCGTGAAGCTGGGTGGTCATACCGAGCAACAGGCCGCTACCTGCAGCGTACAGACACTGCTGTGTAAAGATGTTGGCGGCAATGGTTCCTACAAGGACATTGCCGACGAAATGAAGGCCCTGAAAGGCCAAGGAGCACAAATGTGAGGCAAGATAGGATGATTGTTCGCCAGGCCCAAACCGCCCCAACGGTATCATTGTCGACTATTCAACGCATTACAACCACGTCTATACCTCCCATGGTACCTTACGGAGACCTTACGGAGAGACGGGGACGCCCTAACTTTACCTTTGTGGTTATACAGGCATAGTCCCACGCCCTCCTCCTTGTCTGTTTTTATCAGCTCCACCACAGCCAAGGGAGCGGACAAGCCAGTACCAGTACGGTCCCTGTCGAGCCTGATCCCATCCTAGGTACAATACCCGGGTTCTAGTCCTGTGAAGAATATGGTACAATAGTACCTGATATTTTGCCCCCGTGGTTGAGACTGCCTAAGTACAGATCCTAGCCAGTACTTCCCAGGAATTCTCCTGAGTCAACCCCCGGGGGGGACCTCCCATGGTACCGTCCACCATCTCACAGCGCTTGTCTGAAGCGGGGTTACGCTCACAGAAGTCTTTGAAACGTTTGCCTTTGACCTCACAACATCGGCGGAGTTGTCTGGACTGGTGTCGCAGCCAATCATCAAGGCTGCCATCAGCCTGGTATCGTATAGTATTCAGCGATGAATCCCGCTTCACTCTTGAAGCACATGATCACCGTGTTCGTGTCTGAAGAGGACGGGGACAGCGGTCCCAATCAGCCTTTGTTTTACAAAGGCATACATCCATAACCCCTGGTGTGATGGTGTGGGGCGCTATTTCTTATGGCAGCAGGTCGTCTTTAGTCATCCTCCGTACATCTTTAACAGCTCAACGATATGTTGATAACATTCTCCGGCCGGTTGTATTACCCTTCATAGCACGTCATTCTGGGGCCGTTTTCCAACAAGATAATGCCAGACCGCATACCACTCGCATATCTCTGGACTATCTCCGTGCGGTTGATACTCTTCCTCGGCCAGCAAGGTCCCCAGATCTTTCACCAATCGAGCATGGCTGGGACCTGGTAAGCCGCCAGATTCGGGCAGCACAAAATCGCAAATCTGGAGCGACATCTGATGAATGCCTGGCAGAATGTGTCGCAGGATGACATTAGGAAACTCTACCACTCCTTGCCTCAACGAATTCAAGCATGCATTTCCGCCAGGGGCGGTTCGACCAACTACTAATTTGAACAGTCAATGGGTGACTGTGAGCCGTGAACAGGTACTATGACCTTGATTTTTTTAATCATTTTATTATCTGTGTATGAGCTATAAACATATTCAATTTCATCAAAAACAGCCCCTTCCTGCATGGTGCTTCGATTTTTTTGCAAAATAGTGTATTTCTAAGAAATATCTTTAAAAACTAATGTAAATTTTTAGCCCAAATTTTATTCAGTCATTTAATGAAAATTACATTATGTCCACACCTCCACTGAATAATTAGCTCCTTATGCTTATAATATGATGAAAATCATTGATAAATATCGTTATGAAATACATTTTGGAGCCTCAGTGGAGGTGACCAGAACTAAGTTCACTTCTTCCATTATATTAAATGGTCTTCTAGAAAGCAGTAACTTTTACATTTACAACATCTCCAACAGAAACCTCTTAAGGTATTGCTGCTTTTTTTTGATAAAATTACATCCGCAAGAAATAGTAGTTGTCTTTTAATCCGTTTTCCTGGTCGGCGTTGTCCAGTTACTGGTTATTTGATCATGCCAGCCATCCAAAGTCACACATTGAATGCTTTATTGTTCGTTCTTATACATTCAAAAGTTTACTTCTCGGAGTCTCGATTTTTTTAGACAAACTAACGCGAAACTAACTACTAAACTAACACAAACTAACGTTTGGTCCAGTGGGACCAAAAATTAACTAAATTTCGGTGCTCCAAAAATTTTGTCTTTCTTCCAGTTGACCGAATGACTTGTTTTGCATAGAAACTTCAATTGTAAAATTTTTTTATTAATTGTTTTTAATTGCATTCAGAGTTTTAGTTTTTTTTTTCGTGTGTGTTTGTGTGTATTTTACAATTTTTAAGGAAGACGTTTTGAGTTTTTATGTATTTTTGCCTTGCCGCTGAGAGAGAAATGAATTGATTGAATACGAATCCTCTCTGTTGTGAAATTTGAGGAAATAAAGTCTAAATGAAAGGGAGGTTTAAATAAAGTGCTACGATAGTATGAATTTTTTATAGTCTGATATTTTTCGCTTGTATCCCTTTTATTCTATTACTTATTTATTTGCTTCCTCTTTAAGAGTGAGTAAGTACGCCGCTAAGTTGGCTTCTGACCATGGAGGTGAACTAAACGGGATTACATATCATCACAGCGGAAAACTTTCCAGAATTACAATGTTGATTATTATATACTAATAGCAGTTTCTATATTTTACAAAGTCTTTCTAACTCAAAATTTGTTCATGTTAATACTCGTTCTGAGTGTCTGAAACAATCTCTCAGATTTATACTTCTTGTTGAATGAAAGCAAGCTTTATGATAAGCTCACCAGTAGTTCGGGAATAATTTAACTTGATAACTGCAAACTCTAAGCGCTATCATGATTAGCTTCTTTTCTGATCATTTCAAACATGTTATTCATGGTGGCTTGTCTTACGCAGTGTCTTGAGATTTTCTCTATTTTACCAAAAACTGCTCTATTTTTGAGTGTGTTGAACGCCCACGTTTCCAGGCATAGTCCGCTGGTTTTAAGTGGCAATGCACTTTGCTTTCTCTTTATGGTTAATTGGAAATAAGTACAAAAAATAAAGATAGGAAGAAATGAAAAAAAATTAAAAGCGCTCATTAATAGAAATTAAATTATTTTTTGTAATGAACCTTACAATTGTAATCATGAGATTATAATAACTGGATCTTCTAAATGATAAAATAATGGGAAACAGCTTTTCGTTACATAATCTTTACACAGTTTTAACTATATTTTAATATGCCAATTCTAATATAATTGTAAAGACAATCAGACGGCTCTTCATCTTGTCTACCATCTAATTACATGAATCACAAATTCAAAGAGAGAGTTTAAAATAAACCTATTTAATCTCATAGAAAGGCAGATATTTCTCGTGTGCCTTGCTATATTCGAATCGAAGCTAATAAACTCAATTCAGACAGCAGAGAATTGAAACAAAGTGGTGGTTAGCTGGTGATGCAAAACATTCTTTCTCTAAATTCAAGAACTCTGCGCTTATTTATCCTTTAAATGATGTGCATTGTGGTGTGAACTAACAAAAATCCAATTACAGGCAAACTTATAAAATAATTAAGTTAATTGGCATAAAGCGTTATACCTTCACACTTCCAATCAAGATTCACAAGCCTTGTTTATGAGAAAAACTTTACTGTATCATTTACAATAAAGCACAGAAAATATGCAACTGAATTCAGGTTATTATCAATTTTTTCGCCTTATGTTATCTACAAATATTGGTAAAATAGTAATACATATTCTAAGTGAAGAGCTGATTTCTGAAATTTATTCCAAATCATATTATTCAAATGAAAAAAGTGATTTCAATGCTCAATTTAATTTAGAGAGAAAAACATAAATCTGTTATTGTTATGTGGAAAAATGTGTCCAAGTCTTTAAAATCATCCGAATGGTTAACAAAAATGTTAATACCATATACTGTTTTCTGAAATTTCGAATAAGGAAAGAAGTGCAAGTTTCTGTTAACGTCTCCTGATTGCTATGCATAGATTTCAGTGAAGGCTATTAAATTATAACAGCACACACTACTTACTTTTAGTAACATTAAATGAAAATAATAAGAAGAAACTGTGTAGCCAATTATGAACTATATGCATTGTAGGGCTAAAATTTTTATTTTCATCCGAACGTACGGAATGCAGAATGGCATTCAGATTGTAAAATCTAATTTTTTTTCGAAGAAGAGGGATAAAATTGCATAACCAGTCAAAAGTTAAGTACAACAGGGCTAACATTTGCTCTTCTTTTTGAACAGCACGCAATTTCCAGGAAATGAAATTCGAGTACCAGTTTTTATTTTCATCCGAACGTACGGAATGCAGAATGGCATTCAAATTGTAAAATCTAATTTTCTTTCGAAGAAGAGGGATAAAATTGCATAACCAGTCAAAAGTTAAGTACAACAGGGCTAACATTTGTTCTTCTTTTTGAACAGCACGCAATTTCAAGGAAATGAAATTCGAGTACCAAAAGCTATCTCCAACTTTGATTTTTACTTTTTCTCATTAATATTTGCTTCTGGTTTTCACACTGAAATGATATTCGTCAGCTCTTTTTCTTGCGGTTGAGGCAATATTTTTTCATATTAGGGAAGCGTTCAAATCATGCTGTTTTATATACTCGAGAAGCAAAATCTTTATTATAATCAAGTTTTGTTATGATATCTACTATTGATATAGAACTACTTTTTAGACTGCCATATTACACATAATTCTTTTATTTTATTTCAGCAAGATAATATTGAAACCTGCCAGCTATAAATATTAACGCCCTTTCCGGAATCAAATTAAATGGAATTTAGATAAATGTAAATGACACTTCAGCATATAATTTCATAATCTGGATTAATTATTAAAATTTACGCGAATTTAAAATACAAAATTCATCTTTAAATATTTGTGAAATGAGCATAAATATTGTTCTGAAAAAAATAATAAATTCCGCTCAATATAGTCCAAGCGTCAGAAAGCGTTTCCCGTTATTAATTAAAGTATATTGCTATGAATTTTGTACACATGTAAATAATTTTAGTCAAATAGTATAAAAAATTGTAGCTATGCCTGAAATATAAGACTACAAGACCAAGACTATTTAACATTGAGGTAAATGGCTATCTCATTAAACTGGCTAGATGTCACCAAGCTGGCTATGGTTTTAGCGACTAAGTTTTGTAGCTAAATTTAGCCAAAAATCGCCGAACTTGGCGACATTTTGGACCGCTCCTTGTATACCTGTAATTGATATACTGTAACTGAATAACAGTAATTGATCATTATATGTAACCGTATCAGGCATGGAGGTAAGAAATAAAGGAGGGTCCAACCCCTCACCATGTTTGAAGCAGTGCTCTCAGGCTTTAGTCTCCAGATGGGGTGTTTTTTATTTGCATCCAGAGCTTCCTTGGCAGAGCTTCGACATATTTCCACGCACGACAGTTCCATACAAATCGAAAAGCGGGACACTTCCGCATAAAAGAAACTTTCATTGTTGGATGGATAGTAAAAATTTGTATAGTTTAGTGACATTTACCCAAAAATCCCATCTTGGTTAGTTTTCGATAAGTTGGAACAATGATTTTGCGGTACCTTTAAAATTGTATACCTCTTTCGTCACCCTTGCATTCGCTACTTTTACTTTATGTTACAAACATCAAAATGTTTTAAATCAAATACATTTTTTGTCATCCACATATTAACATTTTATTTTTATATAACTGAAAAATAATCAGTTTGGGTTAACTAAAAAAATGAAAAAATAAAATTTTGTCTCTCTTTTTTAAAATTTTATTTAGGAACATGCCTAACTGATGACTAAACCTGACACAAAATTATGAATAAAAAATCTTTGTTATTCAATACATATATTTGAGTAGTGGTGTGCTATTTTTGAAAGCGTTTCAAGATATAAAAAAAAGCATCCTCAATGACATCAATCGGCGTATCAATATACTTTGCATGTTGTTACCTTCTGGATTACCTCTCAGTACGAAAATTTCAGGTATTTGTGAATTTAGATCAATTAGTTGTTTTAACTGTTTAAAAGATGGAGCAATATTATGCAGAGTAAGGCAATCGAGATTGCGATCTCATGAAGTGAGGTTAATGTTTAAATGTGAAATGGATAGTTATTATTTATTATATTATCAGAGGACTATTAACTGAGTAAAAAAATTGCTAAAAGAGGTATTGAATGCTCTGCCAAAAGAAAATTTGAATTTGAATTTTTAATTAATGAATGTATCCTATAGCTTGTTATAAGGTATATCTCTCGCTTTCTTAGCATGCCTTCGTGGTGTAGTGGTCAGCACGTTCGGCGCGCATTCGAGAGCTCTGAGGTTCGAGTCCTGGTGAGGCCAATGCTCATTTTTCATATCTCCTGCTTTCAAAAAATCCTAATTTCTCTACGGTGTTTTAAGTCAAAAATTTGAAACTGGATGGCTAAATGTAACTATGCATGTTAAAATATTTGTAATTAGGCACGTAGGTCAGGTTAAGATTTTATTCAATGGAGTAACGCATGCAAGGGCTGTCTGCCTAAAGAAATAGATGCCATCGTGGAGGAATTTCGAAGGAAAACTTACTTTGAGAGGGTATTAAAAATAATGCATATAATTTTCATTCAAAATATATGTATACATATTTCTTACGTACAAAAATCTGGTATATGCTAAATTATTGCAAATTACTTTACTCTAAAAAGGTTGTGAATGCACAGAAATTAAAGGTTGCAAACCCCGGAAATGAAAAATATTAAACATATATGCAGATGCTTGCCAAAAGTATGTATTACGACTTTAACAAAATACGCAAATATTTATTAAATTATTTATAAATGTATTTGGAAATAAAGTATTTATTCATTCATGAACTCTTGTGAAAGTTACTGTGATGAAATTTAGTTATTAAATATATCTAAATTTATAATCATTATAAATTTTATCTAAATATATATAACCTTAACATTGAATTGGAAGCATGATTTGAAATTCTGTTGATAAATTTATTTAAGCAAGGAATCTTCGCTCTGGAAAGCAATCTGTTAAAAGGTACTGTAAAGCAAATTCTATGCGATACGTACTGAAGGAAATAGTAAAGAAGAGATTTTAGAATATGTATTGTTGAAATTAAGGCTAAAAAAATTATTTCCTTATTATTTTATAGCAACTCAATTACAAGTTTTAAATAATATTAAAAAAAGAATCCTTTTTTATTCCCTTTCAAAAATATTCATGGAAAGTTAAGTACACTGCTCAAGAAAAAAACTGAAAGGTTTCAGATTTTAAATTACGTCCAAGGGGGCTTTTTTTATTATTTTGTGTGTTACCTTTATTTATTAAATATCATGTTCTTCCCACTTAAACTATAAAATTCAGTTCAAGAGCAATATCGCAAAATAATTTTAAAATGAGTCTATCTTTAGAATTTCCGATACTGTTATGTAATACATACTAATCTTAATTGTAACACTTATCTTAATTGTAATGCTTATCTTAATTCAGTTGTCAGTAATGAAAGTTACTAATGTGATTTTATTAGTTTGAGTTTAATTTGCTCTGTTGAAAAGCAATTGTTGCTAATTTTTTTTAAAGGCAGTTTTCTTTAACTCTGAATCTAAGACGCTTGTGTTAATTTTTCCTTTGTCCTTTAAGTATTGTTTGGATAACTATTACATTTTGTTCTTAAACTCTGAATCTTAACTTGTATTTTGTACTGTTTGTTTAGTTTCTGGTTAGGTTGACCCCTGAACTCATATTTGCCTTAATTTTAAAGTTCTCAGTTACTACACTAGTTGGTGTTAATAAGTTTTATTTAACGTACCCCTCTTTCTGGTAAAATTTTGAATCCATATTTTCTGACTGGTGGAAAAGTTCTTTATGGTGTTGAAGAAACATGAATTTAGCGTGTAATTATTATATTTCAACTGCATAAACATTCTTCGAATTCCCTGGAGAAAAAAAAAGAAATACCTTCCGATTCTCAGAATGCTTATCTCTGCCAGACAGTTGTCTGGGAATTCCTCAGCTAAAAGCCAAATTCTGCACCCTCTTTCTAAAGTTTTTTTTGTATGCATTTGTGCTGCGCAGGGGTTTCGTCAGGAGGGTAACTTGGAGTCTTTTAGACTTCCACCCATGTAAGAGTGACACCCTGAGCGAGGCTAGTTTAGGAATGTGTTTATTTCATTTGTGGCGAATAGTTGATTGACCCATGTTCTGAATGAATACTTACAGCTTCAGGATGTCCGCCAATGGCTGGTAGCCTCTGAAGATCTTTTCCACCTTCTGCCATGGATACTCCTCTTAGGGTTGCCTAACATTTGGCGACTTTTGTAACATCAAGCATCGCCAAGCCGGGGGCTGGCGAGAAGAAGAAGAAGAGCCGGCAGCGGTTTTCAGAGGAGGGGAATCGGAAGACAGACGAGAAGCAAGAAATAATGCTTTTGCCTGGCACAAAATGGCTGCAGAATTTTTCGAATAGGAAACCACCAAGAAACGGAAGGGTACAGAGCCTAAGGATTGAAAGGGCGGAAGGCCCAGTTTTTCCTTCCTATAGTATCCTCTAAAATGTGTTTTTTTCTCTTTATAGATTTCAAATTGTGGCTTGTCATTTCTTACCAACGCCTGGTTGCCACCTCTTAATGGCGCTGATTGTTACCAAGTAATTTTGTGCGTTCCCTCTTTCTTTAGATGATTTTGAATTGAAAATGTATGTTATTTATAAAACCAGTTTATCTGTAAAACACTCCACTTCTAGAATGTATCAAAATGTTGTAGAAATTATTGTTTAATTCCTAATAAATGTTGAGCTTAAATTTACTTAAACTTGTTTGTTTTACTCGTAATTTAGAACACTGAACCAATTTAACTTTTGAATGGATTTTTGATAAATTTCATAACGCATTGTATTAGCCAAAGTTGATAAATTGTTACTTTGCTCCTATGTTTATTATTAATATTATTCTTTCACACTTTTTCGGTGCAATACGGGTATGCACTTTACTCGTTTTGATAACTATACTTGTTTTAGTATATATATATTTTGTAATGATATGCATGTCACACCTTTCACCTTATTCAGTGCATATTAAGTATTGGTTTAATTACTCTAGCAATGTTAGTATTATGTTTGAACGAACATGGCACCCGTGAATAAATTAATAATGCTAAATTTAAAAGTTATACAACAATGCCATACAATATATAAAGTTATACACAGTTCCGCGCGCTGGAGACATAAAAGGGTTTTTTTTCGTAGACTGTTGCTATTGCTCGTTTTTAAATCGTTTAAGTTTGTGCATCAAAATTTCGTTAATGTTTTACAAAATATCAAATAGATAATAATCAAAATTTCATGGCTCTAGGTACCGTTGTTTTATCACATTTGGAGAAATATACATACATTTAAGCAGATTCTTCATTATTTAACTTCTTTAAATATAAACAGTTTGAAAAGTGATTCAAACTTTTATTGTTTCCGATAGAAAATCGCAAAACGAAAACAACAATCCTTCAGGGACAAAGCCCCTTTGGACTAAAAAGGGCGGTTCTATATATCCCGTTCTACTGGGTCGATTGACGAAATTCAAATTGCGTTTTTCATGTCTCGAAAGTGTGACGGGTGATATATATCAGATTTATATATACATAACATAGGTATTTTGACACAAAATGGGTCTTTTTCTGAAATAACATACAATTTTTTTCCATATTTCGATTCTACGACTCAAATCATGCCTAAATTTAAATTTAGTAAAATTTGGTGTGAAATTTACGGAGAAACTTACAAATTCAACTTGGCGAATTTTTCAGCTTGCGCCAAGAATATTTATTTCACTTGGCGAACTATTTTACAGGGCAACCTATTTTCCTAACTACATGGCAACCTATTTTCCTATTCCTTCCATTGTACAGGAGCGGGAAAAAAGTCACATAGTTCCTACTTCCAAATAATTTTAGCAAAGTTTCGAAAATTTTGAATAAGAAGCTCTAATTTTTTGTAGGTATGCTTAGACATACATCTACTTCAGGTGGATCTTAAAATTTATAGGTTATAATTCAATTTTTTTCCCAAAAATTATGAAAATTATTTAAAAATACAAATTTTAAAAGTAAATCATAAAAAATGGTGAATTTTATTTGGAGTGAACCTAAATTTTGAGCTGTAAAAGAAGGAATCAAGTAAGGGTAATAAAAAAGAAATATTAATAAATACATACCAAATTGAATTAACCCTCCAACCGGCAAGGCCGTATATATGCGTTCGAAAATATTGGCTCTCATACCGGCAAGGCAGCATACATGCGTCCAAATATTTTGGGCCTCATAACGGCAAGGTAGCATATATGCGTAAGCCTCAATTTTGGCACAAAACGGCAAAGCAGTATATATGCGGGCCTGTCTCGGAGTGCCCTCTCCTCTCTGCTCTAATTTAAACTGACAGGTGATAATTTTCCGCTGGAGGTAACTGTTGAGCGAAAACTAACTATTCTCTAGAGTCAAATGGGTTTTATCCTTAGGTTTTGAATAACGTCTCGGAATAAATAGCTCGTTCAAAACTTCCATCTTTTCTGTGTTTATGCCAGCTACAGTAAAATTAAATGTTTATTTATGTATACAGAATTTTCATGTTCCAGCTTAATTACTCTCCAAATTTTAGGTCATAGTTTGGAAATATGAAACTGCAATTACAATTAAAATTAAAATGCAACAGTAATTGCAATTGCAATAATTTTTTTTAAATGTGCGATTCCAATTACATAGCAATTGTAAATTACACTCAGCAATTACTTTGCGTTTACAATTAAAACGTGACTACTTTTTAATTAAAAAAACAATGTACGTAATTGCAATATAATTGTTAAATATACTTACAGTTACAATGCAGTTGCAATTGCAGCCATTATAATTATATAATCTAATTACAATTATAAATTTTATTGCATGTAATTACAATTACAATAAAAATGTAATCGCAAATACATTATTACTATATTAGTTAATTACAATATAATTTTAATTGCAATTGAAGAGGTAATTATGACTACGTAATTAGGAAAGCAATTAACCCTCACAATTGGAATTACGTATCCTAATGAAATCGGGATTATAATTGTAATTCTAATTGTAGTATTCAGTTGAAATTTCATTGTAATTGTGATAAAATTATGCAATTACTAGGTAATTACAATTACAAAATAGCTCTTTTTAATTACAATTCATGCAGTTTCATTTAAATTATAATTACACTGTATTTATGAAATCTAATTTCATATTCAGTGCAATTGTAATTGCATAATCTAATTGCAGTTATATAATCTAATTACAATTACACTGTAATTGTAACTGCAGTAGGTAATTAAAATTATATAATTAGGAAAATATTGCTTCTGATAAATGCAGTTACATAGCCCAGGAAAGTCATAATCTTAACTGCAAACATAAATGTAGTATGCAATTGAAAGAAAAGACAGTAATTGTAATAATTTCATAATACTATGAAATTATTTTTGTATTTACGATTACAATGTAAGTATTTTAATTACAATTTACGTAAATGCATTTTAATTATAATTAATTTTAATTATAATTATTATTTTAATTCTGAAATCTAATTGGATATACAGTATAATTGTAATTATATAATCTAATAACAATTACATCGTAATTAAAATTGCACAGCAGATGATTGTAATTATGTAATCAGAAAAGCAAATGGCGCTTATAATTTCAGTGACGTAGGCAACGGAAATCGTGATTGTATTTGAAAATTACAGTAAATCATATGCGAAATATTTTTTCATTTTGGATGATGAGTTGTTTAATAATAGAATGGTATAATCACCTACAAGAAAAATATTACTATTTTCTGTTTGGAATCATCCTGCATGTATTGCAGTGCGTGATAGCGGCATGAATTTGAATTTATTTAAAGAAAGTAATATCGGCTATTTTATATAGGCTTAAATGCACATAACATTAGTCAGTAAACATGGATGTTTATGATCTTCTTCGACATACATGTGAAAATGTATTATAAGATTAGGTAAAAGAGTGTAAGCTTGCAACAAAGGGATGTTTTCGTGGGGGATTTGTTAAGGGAAGCTGGTTTTGTTTTACATTACACAAAAAATAAATCATGAAAACTTCATTTATCCTTTCCTTTTCAGCAAGGGGATCATCACGGATTAAACTAAGTCTCATAATTTTATCCAACCGATTGCTTTAGCTGGTAGAAAAATGACTCTGACCTGCCCAATTGCCGTGTATACTAATATTTTACCAACTGTTATTACGAATTACCGCCCAGATGAGAAAATGGTTTGTGACACTGACTGCCGTACCGTAAAACCCGGGTTCGAATTCCGAATAAGGCATGGATGTAATTTGTCCATCCCTTTACAGGAGGCAACAGTGGCGCGCCTATTAGGAGCCTCCACAGTATCGTGACCACAGCTTCTTGCTTTAAGTGTTGGCCAATGTCAAAAATGGTTAATGCCAGTCATTAAAAAAATTATTGAGAATTAGTCTTTTACTAAACACAGCGCATATTTTAATAAATACCTAAAATGCCTTATGTATTTAGAAGTGAAAGTATTTGCGCGAACTATTTTCCACTGTATCAGGTAAAAACAAATAAAAGTATAACTTTCTTTTGCGTCTGTAATTATTATATGATTTGGATTATAATAAAGCACCAACAGGTGCTTCTGTGGAGGACTTTCTAAACGAAACTATCTCATATTTACATCCCCCGTGAGGAAAAACAAAAAAAAGGTCTTTATTTAATTGAATGAGAGGAAAAATTTAAGTAGAATGAGGTATTCACGGAGAATTTTCTAAAGGAAACTGGTTTGTATTCATGTTACGCATAACGAAATCCACGGACATGTCCAAACATTTAAATTGTTAGCCGGAATTCGAATCCGATTTAAACTAGCACTATTCAAAAGACGTCTTATCTACTCTAATACTGCTGAGCCAAAAATCTAATTGTTTGTGCAGTTATATTGCAATTCGAATAGTCACTGTATTACAAATGCAATTATAGCTGCGTTAGTTGTAATTTTAACTACAAATTAACTAAAATGAATCACCAGCTTTCCTCAGTCAATAACAGATAGCTTAAATTTTAAAGATAAATGAAAGACCTTATAATTTGTCGAGTGACAATATGAGAAAGTGCATTCGCCAAGGATGGTCGAAGTATAATTAGGATCTTATTTTTCGCAAACTGGCAATACTTGCCACAGACTGCTCGAAGGTTATTTCCTAGGCATGATCGTGTCTACAGATTTTTTTTTGCAAAGAAAATATTTTATATCATAGATAAAAAATATGAAATGAAAATATCCTCCCTGGTGTTTTGTTCAAATCAGATGATTATTAATCAACTAAAATTGCTTTACTAAATCATCAACATGCTATCTCTCGCTAAAACTAACTACTCAGCTCTCTTTCCAGTAAACACATAAATTTCAATTTAACTTTAGAGATAGCCACAAACATTTTTCATTTAAGCATAGCGCAGAACAAATCAAAACACCAGGAAAAGATAAATCTCACACTAAGAAATCAAAACACCAGTTCAGTTAAATTAATCTAATCGTATAGTTACAAACATCATTAAATTCTCCTATGCCCGCAATAAACTACCTAGGTTCGAATGGAAGTTAAACTATGTTTTCCGAAATGATCACATGGGTGACCTACAGTAGACCACAAGATAAAAAACAAAAAAAATTACAATAGCAAATTAATAACATACATTGATTTAATATTCCAAAAATTTAAATTACGGATAGCTGATCAGACTACCACTACGAACAATTATCCAAAAAATTTTCGTAAATTTGCATTTGACAGTTGTACAGATGTACAACAATCAATATTATACCTAAATTTGCTAGTCATGTACTTCACAATTTACAATAATTGCGTAATTACGACTGAGCAATAATCAAGTAGTTGCAAACAATTTTACAATCTTTAAATAGTTATAAATCACCAAATAGTTACAAATAGAAATAGTATATAAATAGTTATATATAATAAGTTATAAATAGAAATAGTATATAAATAGTTATAAATACCAAAATCTTAATAAACACTCTTGATAGAATCTCATATTTATTCTCCCTTAATTAAAGTAATGACTCATGACAATTAAACATTTAAAAAATAAAAATCACTCACTCAAATTAGTAAAATCACTAGTAATAAACATAACGAGAGGGGGGAAAATAATAACTCACGGAAAAGCCGCATACCGACCAACTATAGGACACAAACAGCCGTCGGACCATTTCTTGAAATAGTCTAAACAATATACGACCAACGGTGAAATAATTCCTTCCAACGGTGGAATACTTTTCATAAATCCAGCACAGTACTCAGTCTAGAAGCAGCCTCCCCATTTCTTTCGAAATTCCACGATGACGATGATGGCAGGAAAAATACCAACGGCAAGGTCGACACATCATTTATATTCTCAATAGTAATCTTGAGCTTCAGCGCGAGTTTTAAGTTTTTCGATGACGGTGACGGCAGGAAAAATACAAAACTTTATCCTAAATTTTTGTATCTCTACCAAAGGGAATACCCATCAGCAATAAAGAGAACCCAACAAGGGTAAGTTTGCGAATGTGTCGGGAAGCTATTGCTGAACGTTCAGTTAAAAAACGAAATTTTGAAAGTCCTTTTTTTTGTTGTTAAAAATTTGCAAAACAATGTAATATTAGGTTAAACTTTCTAGAAAACTTTATTTTCTTGGATATGGTGCTAAAGGTGGTGGAAGAGGAAAATGTTTCTGATATCGATCTCCAGCATCTAACACAAGATGAAAGAGCCAAGCTGGAAGAACTTGTAAGTAGATTTCTGAGAAGCCAGGGAATACACAAATTTTTACCCATTTGATAGCTGTAAAATCCTTGTAAAGCAAAACCTTATCTGTATGATGAGGAGAAAGAATCAATAATAGAAAATCACATAGAACAAATGCTAAGAGATAAAATAATTATTCTCATCAATAGTGAGTATGCTAGCCCAGTTGTGATATGCAGAAAGAGAACTAACTCGCCCCGTCAGATCCAAAAGCTTATCCTTTTGCGATCAATTACTGAAAACTTAATAGCATGACTAAATTGCGTATTTAGCCATTACCGATAATAGAGGAAATAATACGGAAAATTAGGTCTACGAAATATATGCCCACTCTTGATCTTACTTCAGGCTACATTCAAATAGAAATGAAACCATAAGATGTGAATAAAACAGCATTTATTACAAAGTGAGGCACTTATATATTTTCACGCATGCCGTTTGGGCTTTGCGGGCCCCTTCTACCTTTCAACTCGCTATGGACATAATTTTACGTCCTTTCCTAGGAAAATCTACTCTGACTTATTGCGGTGATATTATCATAACTAGTGATACTTTAGAGCAACACATGGAAGACATCCACGAACTTGTTTCATTATAAAAAGACGCAGGTTTAACTAGTAATCCATTCCTAGTAACTAGTAACTTCCGAATCAAAATAGGCGGCTTCCCCAGGGGCAATTCTGACCCCACCACAAATTCCACCACCCTTGAAAAAGCAAAGAACTAACGAAACTACAAAGTCTCAGATAAGTACGAAAATTCCGGAGAAAAGAATCCCTTAACGTGTGGAAGATCCAGCAAAGAAAATTCAAGGTTGAAAGAAACAACCTTGAATACGGCTACAAACAAGCATCGCCATGTTATGACAAAGTCTCGCAGTAGATAGCACCAGGATACATTAAGGAGATGGCGTACAGAAACATTACTACAAACAAGACCACCGGGCGGTAAAATTAACCAGTTCACAGTTTGCCCCGAGAGAGATGCGTTCAGAAAAAATTCATCGTCATCCATTAGTAACGGCAGACTCTCGTCGGGATGAAATTTGGACTAGACCGTAACCCCCGAGACACATACGTCGCAGCGTCTTTTTTCAGCCCCCTAGAATAAGTCGAAAATGAAAAGGGGTGATTGACGGGTTATTTAGTGACACTTATCTTCTCAGCGGTGCAGTAGTAGGATCGCAGCGGGGTTGTTTCTGTAAAGTAAAGGATGGGGGATCACTTTCGTGGAATGGATACCCCCTCAACACGTCTTATGAGATCCACAACAGCTTTCTCCGTTCTATTAACGAACAAAGGGATTTAAAAGTTTTAAATGCTCTGTTCAATTCCTAACGATTTCCCGAGGATATGATCTGTATATTATTCTCTGAACTTTAAATAGCATTGAAATGTTATACCTAATATATGAGTTTTCCTTTATCACTTTACCTATACAGATGGAAATATTACTTGCTTTTAATTTCATTATGACTATGTTGCGCCGATTGTGAATGACATTGTTGAACTGAAATTTTCGAAGTTACATCTCATTTTTCAAAACTTGTACTATTAATGTTTATTTTACTTTTTAATCGATACTTTTCTATTTTTTTAAATCTTATTAATTGAGAAAGCTATAGCATTAAAAGTTCGGAAATTTTAAAAGAAACAACAGTAATGTATGAAATTTGGATTGCTATATTGTTTCATTTAGTTCTTTCCTAAATGTATAACCATATTTTGCACAAAACATTTTCGATAATATGTACTTTTTTGGTTCGAGAATAGTCGTTTGCCATTTCCTACAGGAGAAAGATTTCTATATTGCTAAAGTGAAGAATTAAGGAACGTTAAATTTTGCTTAGAAGAGTTAGAAATGGCCGGTAAGATTGTTGTAGACTGGAGTAATTACATACGGGAGATATATGGAATAAGTTTTTCCGAGTATGTCTTCATTTGCAAAAAATACTGATACAAAATTTTATAAAATTTTTATCTACATAGCAGAAATCTTCAAAATAATTAGCAATCACATTTCATAAACAAACCTCATAATATAGCTCTACTTCGTAAAAGATTATTTTGTAAATACGATTTTAATTTCTTTAAGTTGAATTAGGTATGCCTTCATTGTAAAGTCGTAGAGAAATACGTAAATAGGAATAAAGTTCTGGTATTTTACAATTTGTAATTTGTTATACGTTTTCTCGGTATTTACTTAACACTTACAGGCTTATGCTAAAAGAAACAAAACAAAGTGAAAAACTCGATTTTATACATCATTATATCATTTGAAATATACAAGGTATAATGTGAGTGTTTCATATTTTTGACCTACCTATATCAAAACCTTAAGAAATAAGTTTAGATAAGTATTTTAGTTCACCTAATAAATTCTTAAGGAGACTAAAAGGTTTTTATGATGGTAGTCTTATCAAATTAACAATAATTCTTGACTATATATATTCCATCTATTCTTGAATGTATATATTCTGTGTATTCTTGAATACATATATTCCATCTATTCTTGAATATATATGTTCTATGTATTCTTGAATATATATATTCCATCTATTCTTGAATATAGTATATATATATATATATATATATTCTGGTGAA
>KK121391.1:199691-209938 GCA_000611955.2 Stegodyphus mimosarum | reverse complement strand
GAGGAAGCCACGGACGAGGTGGCTAGACGATGTGGAAATGTGGTTAAAGAACGCTGGTGTAAACAGGTGGAGGACTGTGGCGTTGGATGGGTCAAGATGGCTGAAGGCGACTGAAAGAGCCTTGGCCGGAAATCGGCTGTAGAACTTAAGAAGGAGCTGATATAAATTTAATTCGGCGCTCTAGATGTTTCTTTAGTGTTTATGGCAACTCTATATGGTTCTGACGATGCTTTTTTTATATCAGAAATGCATTCAGTAAGCAAACAATCGCGCATTTCTAGATATATGTATATGAACGCTTGAAACTCATTAACAAAAAAAACTGAACTGAAAAATGAAATTTGTATTTCTATTCCTGCATCTCATCTTGAAAAGCAAACAGGGAAATTAAATCATCTGAGGAAATTTAAATAGATCCCATTTTGAAAATATTGGGAAATGTAAACATGTGGATGAAATCTTAACTTTCGCAAAAATATTTTGATGAAGAGTAATTATCTGATAATATTTCAATGAACTGTTATAGTTCGTATAATATGAATTAGTCCCAAAAGTAAACAATTGACTGAAACTGAGAATCATGGAGAGGAAATTTTGGATAATCAGAAGAATCATGTTTTTCTTCAAAACCCGTGACATTAATAACTGAACTTCGTGTGCTAGGAACCATTTTAACTCACAACGAATACTTCGTTAATAAACTCAATGAATATCTCATGGCGACACTTTCAAAAGTCAATAGTACATTCGAGAACATAAAGAAACACTGCTAGTGATCATTAGAAATAGTCATGCTCTTTAAGCAGACATCTTCACAGAAAGCGGAAATGTTTTAAATTGTTGGTTTTGTTTGAGTGAATTCGCTGTAAAATAAAAACAACTGAAAGATCCCTAATTAATATTATTAATTTCTTAAAATGATAATATTATACTTCAGACAAAGTTTTATGCTGTTGTCACAGGAACTATCTTGCCCCGTTTTGGTTTCAGAAAAGTCTTACTAACGTATAATTTAACTTAACTAACCAACGTATAGAATAATATCTACTGAAATAACTTAATGAAGTTAAGCTCATTGCACGAGAGATATTATAAGTAACAACGGTTGGCTTTATACATGCTTTTAGGTATGTAGTGTTTCGATACAAATTTTCTTTCGTGGTCACTTTATAAGGTATTTCTCCCACATTCTTATAGTGCCTTCGTGGTGTAATGGTCAGCACACTGAGCCGGTATTTCAGAGGTCTGTGGTTCGATCCCCGGCGAAGGCATTGCATATTTTTCATCTCTCTTGTTCCAAAAAAGTACCTAATGTCTCTACAGTGGCGCCCGAACTAAAAGGGTTGTGGACTCAGGATTTGGCGATTAGGTCCCTTAAAACCCTAGTCCCCCTTTAAAAAGGGGAGTATATAAGGTATATCTTCCACATTCTTATCGTGCTTTCGTGGTGTAATGGTCAGCACACTGAGCCGGTATTTCAGAGGTCCGTGGTTCGATCCCCGGCAAAGGCATTGCATATTTTTCATGTCTGTTGCTTCCAAAAATACCTCATGTCTCTACAACTTCATTTCTACTCTCAGTTTTGGTGTCTGTGGTTACCAGTCCATTATTTAAATTAACTAGTCATTAGAAATATAGTAGCAAAATCATTTGGTAAGCATACCCAGAGGAATAACACAGGGCACTTTATAAAATGACTTTGCTGTTACATTGTATCATATCAACAGCCTACATTAGATTCAGCTAATATGTCGGTTCTTGACGGATAATTTTATTTTCCCACATTCAGAATATCCTTAGAGAAGTTAGAAAGTACAAGAGTACATTTCATTATATTTGCCTTTTCTACAATTATATGAAAATTTTTCCCTTTATTTTCTGTAATGAATATATCTAAACAAGTCAATATCAGCAGAAACAAAAAAAAAATTCAATAAATACTTTCAAATTCTTCATAAAAAAGTACGAAGCTAATGATATCCTATCCCCGGTCTTGAATACGTGCGTTGATGGATCAGCCGAAATCAGCGAACATCTTTTAGAGCCTTTGCAAGCTGCTCTGATTATTGCCTAAATCTGTCAGAAAGTCGTATCTAGGTAGTTAGTGTATGAGTCCCAAAAGGATCTCATGATTGCCCTTTGAGGGAATGTTGTATCTAAGGCGTCAGACTCTTTTAACCGAGCCCTGTTTGCAAGTAGATGATCTATAATTTATTCTTTAAATGAAACAGTAATTAAACATCTGGAAAAAACTCGATATTATTTTTTGGAAATATTAGGGATCAAGGATGCAATAACCGAGCAAATATGAAAGACGGAAAACGTGCCTCAAAGGTTTCACTAAAATACAAATTTTGAGTCATTTTTTCCGTAGGTTGGCCCTACTTCAAATGATGTATCAAAAGTCAGTGGAAACACTACCATTCTTTTTTTTTTTATTCTAACGAAGCTTTCGGCAATACTTTCGAAGAGAATGTCTTATTTTCATCAATGCAAAAGCCATTAGATACTGCTTAAAATTGTAAAACGGAAGCAGTTTTACATATGTGACATAAACTAAGAGGAATTTGAAGCTCACGGCATGAAATTATGAATTTTGATAATTTTACATGTTGAAGTTCAAACATAATGAACTAATTATTAAAGGAAATAAAAATTTTATTTTTGTTTCTTTAATTTGCGAGCCCATACTTATAAAATAAAATGTTGTTCCAGAAAAACTTGTCAGCAAACAATTACATAGCAACCTACATTGTTTTACAATCCACTGAAAGGTTCAAAACATTTTTTACAGGACAGAACTGATTCAAGTTATAAGAATGTGCGTAAAAATGAAAACAACCTTTTTGATAATGAACACATAGAAAAAAAATCAGAATTTAATTCTGCCGGTGAAATTCGACGACGATAGGTACCGCTACAATTTCAATATATAATAATCATAAGTCATAATATAATATATCATAATATATTATTATCATAATATAATTTCAATATCATAGTCATAATTCAAGTCATAATATCATAATATAATTTCAATATATAATAATAATATATCATCATAAGGAATTGCCCCAAATGAACTTAGAACTTACATATTTTATATGTCTTGGATACTCTACGCACTTCGTTACCTAGACATTTTGAATAGTCAGAATCAGACAGTCATATTTTTTGTTTTTAGATAGACTATTAAAAATAATAATGAAGAATTAGGAAAAAAACAGTTCCGCTTTCAAAATTTATTAAACAATGGTTATAGATAAGACACATGTGTATTTAAGTCTATGATGAGATTTGTAATCAAAGAATTAGGATAAATTAAATCATAATACACTGCTCGACATTGAAAATGCAACACCAAGAAGGAGTGGTCAGAAATTTATGCAAACTTTAGAGTAGACGCACGTTATGAGTTATGCGAATCATGTGAAATGCGCAGCTCTCCGACGCACACGAAGTAAGATATAAGGGAAGGAACGTGCAGAATGGGCAACATTCGTGTCGTTATTTCTGCCAGACGTATTATCGAAGAAAACTGGTTTTTGTCCCGGAGGATACGTGTAATAGGAGAGAATGCCAGGCCGCCGTCAACGAAGGCACTTCCAACAGACAGACGATTTTATGACGGTTATGGTGACCTGACTGAGTACGGCGGTTTGGTCCTTACGTCAAATCCAGCTGATACCCACATGGATGCGAACACGGTGTATCGGCTATGGCGAATATGGTTGGAACAAGGAAATGTGGGAAGAAAGAGGGGTGCAGGTGCAGCCAGAGTGACGTCAGCATGCGTGGATTCACGCATCCACCGACAAGCTGTGACGGTCCCGTAAGTCACTTGTACCGCAATTTTGCAGCATATGCAAGATACCCTGGATGTTTCTGTGTCGACCAGAACCATTTCTCTTCGATTGTTGGAAATCGTGTTTTCAGATGAGTCATGCTTCTGTTTATCCAGTGACAGTCGCCGCATACGTGTGTGGCGTTGACATGGAGACGGATCTAATCCGGCAGTAACTGTGGAACGCCCCACCACGCAACAACGGGGCATAATGGTTTGGGGCGCTATTGCCTACTATTCCAGGTCACCTCTAGTTCATATTCAGGGCACTATGACAGCCCAACAATACTTGGGTAATGTACTGCAGCCGGTGGCAATTCCCTACCTTCAGGGCCTGCCTAATGCAATTTTGCAGCAGGATAACGCCCGACCACACAGTGCTCTCATCTGCCAACATGCTCTGCAAGGTATACAGATGGTTTTCTGGCTACCGTACTCTCCTGACCTGTCACAATCGAACATGTGTGGGCTGTGATTGGACGACGTTTGCAGACTCTGCCCCTGCCTCGTTCAGAAGACGAACTGTGGCAAATGGTTGAAAGGGAATGGAGAGCCATCCATCAGAACACTACCCGCACTCCTATTGACTCTATGCCTAGATGTATTTCTTCGTGCATCGCTGTCCGCGGTGGTCCTACATCCTACTGAGACATGTCTATCTAACGCTAATTTAGTATGTTTGCATACAGCATTTAAGTCAGATATGTATTTTCACGCATTAAATTATTTGAATTTGCACCCTGTATTGTGCATAGCAATCATAAGTTTTGCTGCAACACTCTTTACATCTTATGTATTTTTATATCTTGCCTTATGTAGAGCATTAAGAATATTTTAAATCTTTTCGAGAGACAATTGCCTCGTATACCTTACGTAAGTAAATATGCTTACATCGTTTTATGTTAACCTAATCACACAATTCTGTTGTATTGTATCTATGACATCTCATAGTGTCTGAATATCACACACCTGCATTGTATTAAAGATATCACTATATATGGCATTATATGCAAGATATGTATAAATCATTATGCATCAATTTATCTTTAACATTTATCATATTATGTAAAATACCAATACTCTACTACTGCAATTCGTTTATGCTGTTTAGGCAACACCCAGTGTATATATTGTATACAGCACCTTATCTGATCTTTATTCTCGTGGGCTTATTGTATTGTCACGAATTTCTTATCTTTCCTTCCAAATGTATATTCACTGAAATGACAATAATATGTTCTGTAATGATTCTAGCACTTTGTCTACCCATACTGTATATTGTATTGTAACACCTACTACTGAAATGTGCTGTTTTTACTATTGAAATGTAATAATTAATCTTTCAGTAATCTTCTCACCCGTATATCGTATGGTACTTTATTGTGTTATATAACTTGTATATAGTATTTTGAATGTCATTATGTACACTCTACCTTTGAATGTATTTACTCCAGAATATCAGTAACTTGTTAATCCAGATATGTATTTCCTGTATTTTATGTTATAGTTCACATGAACAGCGCTGCTATAATCAGTCTGTACGTAATAATGTAACCAGCATTTTATATGTTAACTGTATTGTATCATTTAGCTCATACTCTTTATATGTCATATAGGTCATACAAATTGTCCAACATATATCCGAACCTCTAATATAACATCACTATTACGAATATCGTCTGGTCGCATAACAATCTGTATAAGTTATATTTGTTTTTATATTTGCTCCCCCCCGAGATGTAATTACTCCTGCTATGCACATCTGTACATCGTTTTATGCCTTTATAGTAACACTACATAAGTATATACATGTTGTATAAATTTTACTTATTTTTTTTAACTGTAACATTGCAATCTCTTCTCATACAGTAGTCGCACCATGTAGTAGTTTGCAAGTTATTTAGCAGTTGACTCTCTTATACGCATGACTGTATATTTCATTACTGAGTTTTGCTCTATGTATTACATCCGCATTTCTGTATTGAACTAGTGTACTATTTTTATCTTATGTGTCGCATAATATGTGCACGCATTTTTTGTATGCGTACTCATTTTGTACCTCTGGTATAGCATCACTTCCGAAAGTAGTATGGACGCACAACAGTCTGTAAATATTACATATGTTATATAGTTTATACCCTGTTCTTATAGATGTAATTATTCCTGCTATGTACATTGTACCATGCTTTATTTGTAATACTAGTTACCTATGTTAATGCTGTACTCCAGGTAATGGTGGACGTGGTGCTGTACTGATTAACCGCTATGGTAAAGGGACAGTGCCCACGTCCCCAGTCACTTATCACTTATCCTACTGAGACATCTAATGTATTGACCTACGCATCTAACGTATTCTGCAGCCGCCTTAATAAATACAGAAAACTGTAGTCTTTCATTTTTATGTAGGGCTATTCCAGTCTAGCATCTGCAGTACAGTATGTGTGTTTAGAAGTACAAATTCTAGTGTAAATATTAATTGTATTGAATGCGTATGGTACTTGTACATGGACTATATGTATTGAATGTGTACATGGTGCAGGCATTGAACGTCTTGGTATAAGTATCAAACGTATTCTGCATCTGCATTAATATATTGTAAACCTAATGAAAAGTAAATAGAAAGCCCTTGTTTGGCCATGTATCCCAGCAACTTGATCTCTAATAAACGCTGGGCCTGGGCAGTTGGGTGAGGATGAAGTCCAGTGGCTTTATAAGGCATTCTTGATCGACAGCACTGCAAATGGAGGAATCGGGTGCTCGGTCTGGGCGTTTGGGGCGAGGCTCACACGAGACTATCCCATCTGGTCTCTCTAGATAAAGGTGGACGTGGCGCTGTACGGATTGATTAACCACAGTGGTAAAGGGGCAGTGCCCACGTCCTCCGTCGCTTATCGCTTATCCTACTGAGCCGACGCCGTTCTCGCTCTGTATTCTGACTATCATTTTGAAATAAAGATCACTTATTGCTGCTTGCTGTCTCTGTCGTTCTTCCAACTTTCATCACTTTCTGACCACTCCTTCTTGGTGTTGCATTTTCAATGTCGAGCACTGTATGATAGAGGTAAAACTGCTTCCGTTTGTCCTGGTTGATGTAGTAAAGTTAAATCTTATGACATTATCCAATTAACAGTACCTAATAATTTAATATATTGCAACTTATTCTGATTAAAGTACTTTTATTTTACGTGGAGCTGTTAAAAGCAATGAATACTCATTTTAGAAAACGAAATTCATAATCAAAGGTTAACTTATCCTTATGATTTTTCAAAAATTCAAATTGTAAATCTTACATGATTAGTAAATAAAACGCGGTATATCATAAAAAATTCCTAAAACATTTAAATAATAGGTTGTTTTAAACACTACTTTATTCCTGAATACTCCCACAGAATCTCTATAATGTGAAAAGAAATGAAAAATTATAAATTATCGAAAATCTTCTTTTTCAATTCACATGTTTTTTAAAAAATTAATGCTATACGTAAAATATTTATTTATCAGCTGCAAAATTATAATTATAGTTCTTTTGTTCATTACAGTCTGCAACCCAAACTAAATAAAAAGATAATGATAAAATTTTGCCGCAACATATGTACTACAAACCTCTTTCTACATTCCATTTTTAATTTTGTTCAAAAGGTAATAAAGACGTATTTCATATTTTATATTCTTCTGTTCATATTATTTTATGCTCAAAAGAAATGCAGTTTCAATATTTATGAAACAAGAATAAAAGTTTAGTTAAACGCATTAAAATTATTAAAAATTACTTTTAATTAAAATGAGAGCTGACGTATTTCATTGATTTATGTATATCTTTAAATCTTCAGTTTTTTTATTGTTAACATTTTTTCGAATTGTTAAAACTTTCTGGCTAGTTAATTTCTTTTTAATTATTTTCTGAAAAGTACTGGTTACCTTTAGAAATAGTCGTTTTAGACAGATGATCTCTGCTAGATTATTCATATTTACTGTCGGCTTTTATTATGCGTACATACTTTCATGTTACTTAAAATAATGCATAAATAAAGGTTACACTGAGAATAATTAAAGCCCCAAAATTTTAAATGTAACTTTGAAAACAAGGGCTTTCGGTGAACTATCTAGCTATTCCGACGTCTCAAAAATCATCCTGACGCATAATGATGTTTTTTCAAGCATAAAGATATGCTTAAATTCTATATTAAATTCAAATTCTTAATCTTTGATATGGCGCATAATCCTAAATATAAAATGCAAATGAATGAGATATTTTAAAGGAACTTATTTTCCAGAAAAACTTCTAAATATTTTTTCTGACATCTTAAGTATTCTTAAAATATACAGCTTAAAATAAATTAGTATTTCTATTTTTAAATTACAATATCTTTACATTCAAAATGCAGAATTAATACCTCCAATTTTAAAGTTTTGGAAGATTTTTGCACATGATCAATCAATGGTTAATATTTTTAATTAAAAAATTAAATTTTAAAATAAAGTCTGAGTTAACCTAAATTAGAAGTTCGATAAGTGATATTTTTTGCACCAAATTTTAAATATGAATGTCTTCTAAATGGCTTGTAACCCTAACTTCTGCCACTTCGGGTTAATCCCACCAAATACTAGTATAACCTCCGGTGGGAACCATAAAAGTGGACAGGTTTCATGGTATGTTTCCGAAATTTTCACCACGTCCAGCGTAAATAAGAGCTAGTTTCCCTTAAATCTAAAAAAATTAAAAAATAAAGTCCTCCACCAGGCCATTCTTCATTTGGCTTAGGCAAATAACTGTCGTGTGCTTTGTCATTGTCAAATGAGCTAGCAGATAGGCTCGCATAATTTTTACAATATTTGGTATTTATGGATGGTTTGATGCATAGCATCGAACTATAGTAAAACAAATAATCATGTAATTTTAAAAAAAGTTCGACTTATTGTCAAATGTTTTATATAAATTATATATATATGCATATAAAAGTCAATTTCGAGGTCAAGCGTATAAGGCAATCCTGATTATCCTATCTAAGGAAAAAGTGTAATACGAGTAATATAATTATTAGTAAGCCTATTATACGGGAAACATGAACCGGTAAAACTTAAAGGTGTACTAAAATTAAAATGGAAGTTCATCAAAACAGCAGTGAAAGGAAAACGTGAAACATTGCCAAAAAGTGGAAAAAGAAAAAAATAATACCAAAATCTCCCCAGTTTACTGCTTCAAACAGAACTTGTCAAAGGTATTTGAAACTTTAAACCTGGGGGACTAATGAGTTTCGAATACATGTTTCGTTTCACTGGACTATCTCAGATTTAAAACAGTTTGAACACATTTCCGCAATACTAATTAATATTACGAGTTCCAAATGAGTTCAGAGTTTCCCCTACAAGCATTCGTATTCTTAGAAAACAAATATACACTGGTAAAAATAATAAAAAGCGACAAATACCTAAGCATTAAGAATATTAAAAAGATCTAATTAAACTAAGTAATAAATATACTACAAAAAATGAACAAAATGATACTAACTACAAAAAATATGAAGAATGAAAAAGTTGAAAAGAAAGCCAAGAAAGCTAAGAAATCGCAATGAATAAATCAAAAAACGCGGTTTAGTTACTAAAAAAGAATCGTTTTTACAATAAATAACTGGGTTGTCTCGATCGCTGAAAGTCATTGTCTTTTTATTATTAAAGTTTAATAAAAACTGGTCAATAACAAAAATTAAAAAAACATTTTGTGTAATCAACCAGAAATTAAAAAAAGTACAAGCAAATTGAAAGAAAATGAAAAACTTACTATTTGAATCTCATAGTCCTTCTAAATACGTTAAATTCTCAGAAAAGGTAGAAAACATTCAAACTAAAATGCGCTAGTAAATGAAGGTGGCAAAAAACTATATCTCTGCTCGGCTAGGTTACCACATTTAGAAACATGAACCTATCACGCTAGGAAGCAAGCGGGTGTGAAGAACTGAGTGATAAGTTGAAAAAACAATGTCCATCGAGTTGTACTATTTAGCGGGCACTTGGCTTAAAAGTTATTGGTCCAATCATCAAGAAGTGTGAAAAAAGAGGAGACTGTTTGTTCCCTGTGGTACTTGACTTGGTTGTCAAACAAGAAATGGCATCCACGTTTACGAGGTCGTTTGAAGAAACAAAACGGTTACTGATCTGCAAAGCAAGTTAAGCATTTGACAAATTCTGGCTTAAATAACCGAAAAATAAAAAAAATAGTAAAAAAGATGACAGTCTTCATGTAATCGACCTATAATAACGTCTCAGAGAAAAACTGGCCTATTTGTTACTTAAAGGAAATTTGCCAGAATAGTAATTTCTAAACTGAAAACTTGGAGAGTAGATTGATAATTTATAAGAGAATATTTTCATTAAGAGTGCTATTAAACAAACAAATTACATACTC
>KK121391.1:186761-199658 GCA_000611955.2 Stegodyphus mimosarum | reverse complement strand
CCTGATCGGTTTAGGTTACAATAACCATACCGCTGTTGATATGTAACTTAAAAATTGTAGTTAATGCCAGCTTTTTTTAACATTTGGAATATATATATATATATACATATAATGTATAAATGTATACTATGTCTGTTACACTATACATATGTTCATGCACTCTGTCACGAAAAAAACTATAATCACCCAGAAGGAAACGAACTACTATCAGGAAACTTAACATATACGTAGTGATGAGGAGATAAGTAAATGATGACAAATTCAGAAGGAAAAATCGTTTTATTAAGACGTTACGGCATGAAAAAGGTTACAAATCAGTAAGTAGTTTAGCCACCTCGGGCAGCTATACAAGTCGAAACACGGCGTGGCATCGATTCTAGTTGGTCACCTATAACACCCTGCGGAAGATCATGCTATAGCCTAAGTTCGACAAAAATCCCATCGATACTACCTATGATATGGAGTCAATAGTATTCCTTTTAATGGACGTCGGCAGCATACATCAGCGTCGGCCAGTCGTCTCCGAATTGTTTCTCTTGACACCTTGCTTGAAGGTGCCTGGAAGGTGGTAAATGGCGTCGAATCGATGGTAGGAATGTGATTGGTGCGGAAATGGCCGCTGTTATGATTACCCCCCGCAACGGTAGACTATCCCTTGCATGATCCATTGTCGCCAACACTGACCAACTGCCATATCGCTCCGATCAAGGGGACGGCCGATTCGCCTGTTCAACCAACCTGCTTCTCTAAGGCCTACCCAAAGTCCGAAAACTGTTCGTACTGCCACCGGTTACGTCTCAGAGGCATTTCTAATCATAATACCGTCTCTATCCAAGTCCACAGATTCCTTTAAATAGCCCTGGCACGAGCAATCATGATTTTAAACTCTCCCAGTTGAGCATCTTATATGAACATAGCGCGCTTACCCTTGTCCCACTGGCGTAGAAATTTAAATAATTTCCACATCTCTTACCAGATTACATTCCTGTGAAGTTTCGTGACTCTGGTTCGATTTCTTCTGGGTGCATATATTTACATTACGCGCACACATACACACACATATATATATATATATATATTTGTCGATCGGCCAACTAGACCAAGAGATATATGCCTATTCACAGTACTTTGTGTGAAGTAACTTCAAACGGGGACAAGGGAAACTTTGCAGACGAAACCTGTCTGAAAATTTAAAAATTAACGATAACTAATAAAATATGAAAACATCGTCTTGTCTTCCTCCGACTGATTATAGAAAGTCGAAGAAGCGTCTTAAAAAAACACAGCAAGAGAATGTTCGAGAAGTTCTTTGACACAGTAGAAAGCAAGTTTACATAAGAAATTTTAAGGCAGTCATAATTATTAAGGCGTCGTCTCGGAGCGGATAGCTGAATATGTGCCACCGATTTATTGGCATAGTCAAATATCCATTGATAACAAAAAATTATTAATAAAATTGACAATTATTTGTTCATTGATACAAAGTTGTATCATGCTGTAAGGTTCTACTGCCTATCTGTTGTGTAGAATCTTGAGAAAGAGTGATTGCGCTGAAGAAGGGTTAAAATTTCCCTTTGTTAAACTCTGTAAATAATTTACAATGCTTGAACTTGACGCTAACATACTACGCCTCAACTTAGCCGGTAACTGAAACAGTAGAATCAAACTTAAGAATTCAAGAAGTTCACAAATAGTAGAATTACACTACAGCGCTCATACAATCCTGTATCCTACAGGGCGTAGATGTGTCTAGTGGCAGCCAAAATAATAGCCATTAGACCACGTCTAACCAGCAGTAACTGCTAAGCGAAAGCTTCCGTGCATATATAATATTCCGTGCACGGAAATTTCCCGGACTCTCTTTCTCTCTACTGGAACATCGATATTTAAACTTATTCTCCCACTGGTAGAATTTGCATTTCTTACGCGCGCTACCAAATTTAAATATTCTGGCACTCAGTTTTCATTTACAATTTTCACTGCTTTATGTTCCGTACGAGGAAAGGTACTCTCAAATTCGTACTTTCAAAGAGCTGCATTAGAAAAATGACTTATTCATGAAACTGTAAGAATTTTCCTTTAGGTAAGGTAACTCTTAACCAACTCAATTCAAATAAATTTTCTATGCTTTGCGTAACTGATTGCAATTCTGTAATATATCATATGCAAGTTTTCAAGTATGTATGATCTCAACTGAGATTGGGTGAGCACTGACTTCTTAACAGCATTTATTATTATTTAATACAAAACTTCTTTAAATTTTTGAATTAATAAAACGCAATAAATATTAATATATTTAATAGTTTTAAAGAAGAAACAATCATGTTTAAAAACTAAACTAAACTATCATTTAGTTTATTTCAAGTTCGTTTGTTTGTTTCAATGCAAGTGTTGTTTGAAAGAAATGAAGTGATAAGACTGATACATAGCTGTATAAATCATTAGCATAAAAAACTTTAATTTTGGGTTCAAGATTATTTCAGAAATTAAATATTTTTACTTATTAGTTAGATATCAAGTTCCAAGTGCCTATGTATGCCGACGATTTGCTTGAAGCATGTTAAGCTTAGTTCCGGTGATTTGAGGTTAGTTGTACCTTTGCACATGCGTGAATGCCTGTGTATGACCATAAGCCAGGATAGAAAGTAGTATACAGAACGTTGCGGTAATATTTATTTTTCTCTTCCGGCCTCACGGTGATTAAATGGTTAAGGCCGTTGAATACTGGCAGTTTGACCCAGTTTCGAACCCAAACAAACGAACAATTCCTACCTGTTTGATTTTTGCGATTTTCTCTATGTGTAACAAGACCCAGTTTCCCACAGAAGGGGCTCCACGAAGGTCTTTAGCTTTCGTGTGCTTTTCTGTATTCGAATAACCCTAACCCTCATACTGCGGCATCTATCACACTAAATCTGTATATAAGATTTCGGAACAAGATTATGAATAAGACTCCGGATCCCCACTGGCAGAACATCTGATATCACTAAACACAGCTAGCTCGACACTGGTTCAAATCCTGGCAAACGAACTGGTTGCACGGAAGTTTTCTTGGCATCATTACAGCTGGGACGTGAATACAAGCCAGATGATCTTAGAAAGTTTCCCTCCTTTTGGGCAGATAAGCAAACGCGTGCTTCGCCGTAATCCGAATACATTAAATCCGTCTGTAGTTGACAGTTATAATTCTGTCTTTTTAAGGAAATATTAAGGTAAAAAACATGCAACTATCAAATTGCATGAGACAGCGAATATTTTTAAGCAACTAACATTTTAAGCAGCAAAACCTTTAAATGAATTCATGAACAGCTGTAAGTTGCCGCCCAACTGGTACAGTGGTTAGCGTCACTGACTGCCGTACCGAAGGGCCCGGGCTTGAATCCCGGAGAAGGCACTCCAAATGTGCGGGAAACCTCTCGAGAGGTTGATGGTAGGCCAATAACAACTGAAAGTTAAACAGCCTAAAATTGGTATAAAACTTTACCGAATACGAAAGCAATCTAACAAAACTTCCTTGCCATCAGGCAATAAAACATTTTACTCAAATATGAAGTGCTGAATTTTTATACCATTTATTAAGTTAAATTTGTGAGTACATACTCAGTGTTTGGTTTTTTCTAACCTTCCATTCATCACAAGGCTGATAAGAGCATTAAGTGTGGGATAGGCAAAAAATGTTTTAAATAAGATAATTTTTACAAAATGACAGCAAATCTCATAAGCGCGTATAAGATAAGTAATTCAAAATATGCGAAAATTCTTCTGATGACCTCTTTTAAACAGAATAATATGTATGCATAGAAGTAATACATATTTACTTCACTCATGGCATTTGTCGCTATGAACAGAAAATCGTCAAAGATTTTTAAACTACTTTCCTGATAAGCGTCCGGGTCAAACCGTTTAGGAGCCTGCGTAAAAGTGCGAGATATTCCGGGTCAAACCGTCAAAGGGTTAAAATTAAATTTAACTGGTTATTTAAAATAAATATAAATCCCTACAATGCAATATGGGAAAAAATCACATAAAGAAGTAGGTAGAGGAAAAAATACACTATGATTATTCAATTTATTTTTTAAATCAATGATATTTTTAAATATATGAATTTTTATGCAGTAAGATCAGTTTAAAAAGTAAAACGTAGAAGCACAAGAAAATAGCACCAAAAAATCACAAAGAAAGCGACTGGCCGTAGAACGAATTTAATGCGATTGTCCCTTCTTGGAAAAGACTGTATTTCTTCAGAAGATATATTGTTATATACAAGCCATGTGCAATTTAAAAGAATATTTTAGTATTCACTTTCAAGACACTGAAAATCTGAATGTGCCAGTATAGCTCCTAGAAGCGTTGAGCTGCGATATACCTGATCTTGAGGTTATGATGCAAGAACAGTTGACTGCATTGGAGGAGGATGTTAAAGCAGAAGTTCGATTGCAAATGAATGAGTACACTAAGTTTTAAATATTATTAATTTAAAAGTCATCGGAAAGAAATATGACATTATCGAACCAATATTATTGACTTTCCCCTCTTCTTCCCTAGCGGGACAGGGTTTAATCTAGTGAATAATTTACTATGCAAAGCAAGAAACAGGTTTAATATTTTTGAACGTGCCGTTTTAAGGATTACATTAAGTAAATTTATGCCAAATATTAAAGAAGTGCATCAATACATCAAGCGCAGATGTAATATTAATTAAAATGGAACTTTTAGCAATTAGAATCTGTGAGTTTGTTTCCAAGAATCTGTTGTATTTGTAAAATTTTAAACTATAATAATGAAAAAAAACAATAAAATCCATATTTAATAAAACATTTTTCCTATTCTTACTCTCTAACTGCCATATTTAATTACTCGTATCGTGATTATTTTATACACTGCATATTATGCAGAAAAACGTACGGCAGGCCGATAAAGAAAGACATTCTTTTAAAGGGGGTCGATGCAAGGAAAAGTTTGGAAATCTCTGACATAGGAAATCATACCGTAACGGAGCTGATGCACAGTAAAATGCTTCAATCACTGAGACTGATTACATAATGACAATGGTTATTAACTTCAATTAATAGATGGGATCCACTTGTGTTGCATTTCGTTTTCCGTACAGTGAAACGCTAAAGTTACTTGAAAATGGTCCTAACCCTAATTAAATTAACGCAGTTTCAATACAAACATCGTAGGAACCATTAATATTAGCCAAGCGAATTGTCATAAACTGCATTTTATTAAAATGATGCATTAAAACAAACCTACTTGCCATCTATAGCTTTCAATTCATATGTATACCAGTAGGCATTTAAAAACATCAAGTGTATACAAGGTTCTCACGCAAAAAACTCCACCAAGGGATATAATAAATGATGTGAAAAATCTAGTGAAAACAGAAAAAGATAAATATCAAGGTAAATGTATAAATATATGCCTCAATCAGAATTTGGTTAAATTGGTAAAAATCGTGAACCTTCAACCGCTTCATGTTTCTTTACACTATCAAACACCTGCTATTAAAAAACAATGACTCAATCACAGCAATTTATGATTCATAATTATTTTAATCATCACAAATAATTTTTTTTAAATTACATTGAAATTCCAAATAAAGAATTCATTGGCCTAAAAATTCGTAGACCCTTCATGGAAGCGGAACTCTTCAGAAAAATGGACTCAAAGAGCATAAAACAAATATTTTCTGGGCAATAAATAAATACATTTTTGGAGCGAATTTCTCGTGACATTGCACTCCAGATATATTCCACAATACTCATTAAGCGACGCGATTCAAGCGGATTAATAACGTCCTACCTTCAGTATGACATCTGAAGGCTCGTATAGTTTAGCATTATCGTATTAAAAGAGGTCGAACCCATTAGAACTGAATGTAATGCATGAACCGATGTAACTGGCCAAAATAGCACACACATTAACGTTCACCAGCCAATAATGTTTGTAAATGAACTAAGAGATCTTACTGTACGCCTGCTAAACAAATCTTATACCATAGTTTCCTTTTGGCCTGTTGTAGAGCTCTAGATGTTGTCTAGATGCTTAATGTTCTGCAGATCTACTAAACTGGGAAACGAGTTAGCACTTTAGTCTGAAAGAAATGACCAAATTGTAAGAAGATTAAAATAACTTTTTTTTAAGTCTTAAATGAACAAAATGCATTACTTGTATCACACGAACCTTCACTACTTGCAGTTATTTAACATAGCATAAGGTGAAGGTTAATTTCAATGTAAGTAATATAGGTATCTTGCTTTGACATATTGCTAAAGCCGGAATAACCTGGGCACAGTTGGAGATAGTACGTAACTGCAAGGCGAGTCTGTCAAAAGTTCTAACTGTAAAGTACAGGTTATTCAAAAAGAAAGTGCAGATTTCAAACATTTATTTCTTCCAAACTACAAAAGATAGAAACATGATTCTAACGTTAATGGATAGAGAAAAGTTTACAATTATGGCATGCATTCAATATGAGCACCGTGTGTGAAAGATGAAAAATGGATTCATCGGAAAAAATTAATCGTTCAGCAAAATTGTCTTCTTCCTTATCATCTAACATGCTACTGAAAAATTCGTACCTTTTGTTGTGGTCGTCAGGATGCAATGCTTGCAATAACTTCAGTTTGTATGGCTTCATGTGCAGACGATGTTTTAGAACTCGCCATACCGTTGATTGAGGAATTTTAAGTTCTTTGCTTGCTCGCGATGTGGCTTTCTTTAGGCTCCAACCTACAAATAATACCAAAACAAACAACAGCGCCAATGCGGCCATGATTGGAACTTTTACCCGCACCAATAATAAATTGTATACTTTTCTCTATCCGTTAACGTTAGAATCATGTTTCTATCTTTTGTAGTTTGGAAGAAATACATGTTTGCAATCTGCTCTTTCTTTTTGAATAATCCCCTATTCAGACCCTAGGCTTAAGTATATAATACCTAATTTGCATGCTGGTGAGGACTGTGGGAAGAAGAAGCTAAAGTAAAGATCAAAAGCATAAAATCTTACAATGTGAGACTTCTGGGTGCCCCCAATACGTGAATTCTCTACACACAGATCTTTCCATCCACCTCAAACAATTCAAAATGGAATTGCATAGACCTGGCTAAGTAGACTATATAGAACTGTACAGACTATTTTCAATCATTAAGTATCCACTGCCTGAATTGCAGACCCCAGGCGAGCTGCACTGCTCGACCTCTGTATTTATCATGGTATACTAATGCTGCGTATAGGTTTCTAAAGCTCATTTAATGAATGAAACTTTTCACAGTCATCACTGATTTTCGTTGAGGCCTTACCATTGAATACCGATATCACGTGAGGCAGTATTATATTCCTATCAAGTGAAACTATTATCATCAACTGATGTCGGTCATGTTCATATAATATCCTTTTACAGCACGACTGATGTCATAAATTTTATATTTTGCCCAGATTCTTGCAGTCGTGGCACACTTTTGAAACAGTCGTATGTGAAAATCTACTCTTTATCTCTGCTTCCTTAATGCTACGCTCATCTCCCGAACTACAAATGTTAAACTGAATTAAAAATTCCCTAAATCGTAAACGTTTGCTACCATTATGCCGAGAAAAAGCTAGGAGGGTCCACTAATATCTGCAATCGCTAACGCAACCAGGAATGTAAGTATTTAGAATTATTATGCATTCTGCATGCATTCATTTGTGCCAATTCTTTGGCACTTCAATATATATTACAGTTTAATTAACAAAAAAATGCGTTTCTTACGTAAGTTTCCTGCGACGGCAGCAGAACTTATGTTCAAAATATGATACGTCATTCACTTCATGTAGAACTAATTTTTCATTGTGATGTACTACAATTAAAATCAAGAAAAAACTCTAACCTTCGGGAGCTTCGAAAACAAGTTTTATAAAAGCATTTATATGAGACTATTTTTGATAAAATATTTAGAATTCTAAAAGTTGCGGAAGAAATAGTCTAAATTTCATGAATATATGCGAAGTTCTTCGCATATAATTTTAGAAAAGAGCTCTGGAACTTCATTAACTGAACTCGACTATACTTCATTCGAAAATTTGATGAAGGATAACTGAAATAATAATGTCAGTAGTTTAATGGGTTATAAGTCAAGTACATTTTTGTCTGTAGTTCGTTAACTATGTACTTGACCTACAGGGAAAACATTTATCTTGATCAGGAACTGCCATCTTCGTTATCTAAAACAAAGCATTATTTAAGGTTTGAAATGACTCTTATTTTTTAAATATTTCTGCCTCTCAATGTAATTTGTTTAATTCCGGTGTCACCCTTTTTTCGACTTCCGCAAGAGATTAATTTTGTTTTTCATTCTGGAAAACGATGTTTTGCCTTTTCTATAATGTAATAGCTAAATAAAAAGTCTGATGTGGATACCACGTGACATCCTTATGCGGCCTATTAAATTATACATTTTTTTTGCTAAACTTCATTTAAGCTTATTTCTTCTAATTATTCTATCTTAATGAACCGATTCCTCAAGGCAAATTGAAAATGACATGAAAAATTTAAAATTTTAAATTAAATATCAGGTCAGTTATTGTCGCACAGGCTTTAAAATTCTTATAATTTTATTTTTCAATAGCATGTATAGGACTTCCTCAAGTATAAGTATAGGAAGCGGAAGACAGCATAAAAATTAGAAAGCAGATTTCGTTATTTGACTAAAATTAATTTTTTTTATTTGACATTACGAAAGCACGAATATTTTCGTCATTTGAAACATTTTTGTAGCTGGGATTATATGATTTCGACCAACGGTTGCGAAACTAAAAGCGGGTAACGAATTTTAAGCCGGCTAAAAAAGTAGGTGTACGTGTGTGTGTATGTGTGTGTTTTTTAAGTAAGGGCCGTTCTGTTGTATAAGCTAATAGGTAACGCTCGCGCCGCAGCGAGTGCTTGCGTCGTGTCCCAGCATCCTTGTAAATAACTGTATTGCAGTTGCAGCTGAGCAGATAAATTCGTACGGTCTGTTCTGTGTCTTTAAAATGTTCAAGATTATCGAATAGCCCGCCCCGTGCGAAGTACGGTCAGGGATACGTTTTTTATTGGCAACAACCCTGTCTGCTACAGACATTCACTAGCGGATTTGTGAAGTTTATGGAGCTACTGCCATGAGTGAAGGCAAAGTGCATAAGTGGGTCAAAGATGTCAAAGGTGTCCGCGACAAGATCAATGATGAGTCCCGCCTCGGTCGCCCATCTGTAATCACAGATGGTGCTCCCGTTGGCTCCCTAAACTCCTAACGGAGGACCACGAAAACAAAAGATTTGAGTGTTCGCTGAATTTTTTGACTCGTTATAAGGAAGAAGGTGACGCCACGTTGAATCGAATCGTAACGGAAAAAGAAGCGTGTTTTTCACATGTTACGCTCGAATGGAAGCAACACAGCGTGAAGTGGAGACACACACGCTCTCCAATAAGGGTCAAGGGCAAACAGACCCTGTCCTAGCTCAGGATCATGGCGTCTGTGTTTTGGGATAGGCATGGTGTTTTGTTGGTGGATATCATACAGCACGGAACCACCATAAATGCCGTAGCCTACGACCAAATCCTGCGAAATCTACGCAAGGCGATGCAAAACAAAAGACGCGGCATGCTGACAATGGGAATTTCGCTACTCTACGACAATGCAACGCTTCACATCGCAGCTCAAACCCGACCTTTATTGGACTCTTTTGGCTTGGAAGTTTTGGTACTTTTGCCTACAGCCCAGACCTTGCGCACAGCGATTTTCATCTTTTCAGCTATCTCAAACATTATCTCGGTGGCAACCACTACAACGATGACGAAGAAGTGAAAACGGCCGTAACCTCTTGGTTATCGGGGCAGGTGGCAAATTTTTATATAGAGGTTATTCAAAATCTAGTTCTAAGTTATGATAAGTGATTGTACAAACTTGGAAACTATGCTGAAAAATAGAGAAACGTATATAGAATCTGAAAATAAATTTGGTTTTTGAAAATTTTCTTTCATTTTCAAACAGCTCTTTTTTAAAAAAACACCCCTCGTATACACGTTTGGTACTGTTGGTTGCGATAAAAAGGGAGGTGCACAACTAGATATTATAGCCGTCCCATATAATACATTTCAACGTTTTACGGCTAATTTGAGTTATACGAGATACATACACACGTACGTACGTAAATACAGACATCACGGAAAAGTCCCGTTTGAATCCATTTTGAGTCCAATTTACAATCCATTTCGGAAAAAAAAGAATCCTTTATTCTGTACGTGCATACAGACATTACGCAAAACAATTGCCCAAATGGGTTCGGGAAGCGTCAAAATGGATATTTCCGTTGAAATGTGATTTTTGTAATTAGAGTACTTCCTTTACTTCATACAAGGAAGTGACAATACTTCATTTTGTCTCCTACAAGAAAATAAATAACACTTTATTCTCAACAGTAAAAAAGTCATAGTAAAAAATAAGCGATGAACACCAAAAATCTAATATGATGAAATTACTTCTGGTAGTTCGGCGGTATATTTTTGGATTGAAATTCCGTTTCGGCCCAAAAGTGTTTACATCATTATTATGTTTGTTTAGACCATTTTAACAAGAATAACATTTGTTACGGCAAAGTAATGCCTCCGTGAATAAATGAAGAACGATGTACCATTACAAGCTACATGCTTTCCAAAAATTATAGGCAGTAGGTAAATTACATATAATCATCTGAATAAATATTATAATATCTTCTTAAAATATGTACTCTAATGTATTGTATTTTTATGAGAATTAAATCAACGAAGAAGTCAAAATTATTTAAATACGTTAATAAGCATCTTAATTTTACTTCGACCCTCAAAAAAAGAACAAGTTGTTCAAATAATACTAATTCTAGATATGCTTAGGCCGAATAACGGAAGTTTCACAATATAGCCCCCCAAATTCCCAGAAGTTGCAATGGCTTTATTTCGTGAATGGTCTTTCACCTGTAGTTCAAGTTTCTCGCAACATGTTATGAAGCATACGCCTTGTGGAATAAAATGTTTTCTTTCAAATACTGCACTTTTTTACAAAAAAACAAGTTTCGAAAACGATAAAGTGGATCAAAAAGAAAAGCACTCTAGAAGAAAAACAAACAAAAAAAGAAGAAAAGTGTTTTGTTCTTAGATAGTACACTCTTTTTTCACATCAAGAGAGAAGAACCTTTTAAAGTAACAACTATCTCCGTAAATTGAATTTTATCTTCTCTTGCAATAACAAGCTCTTTCAGCTTTGCAAAAGGAAGTTAACGTCGCATATCATGAACATCTTTTATTCAATAAACGTAAAAGACATCTATCATGGAGGTGCTTTCAAAACATTCAAATATCTAATCAAATGGACGATGAAAATTTTAAATGTCTTTTAATAATCCAAAAATGGAATCAAAGTGCCTTCATGGCACAGTTCTTCAGTTTGTGCTATGAAAGAAATTCTTCGCAATTTTTTTTCGGCAGTACTGTCAAAAGCTTATTCTTTTACAGATGTATTTTACTTAATAATGTGAATTAATTTTTTTTCGCCAGTTTCAAAACCATTAAATGGGAATACTTTAATATCTGTTTCAGATTATGTTAGATTCACGTACATTTGATAGGATAATTCGGATTTTTTTTTGTGTCGGAAACATTAAAAGTCTGAATCACTTCTCAAACTGTTGCCACCAAATCTTGCAGCGCTGTATTATATTTAAAGAAATTAAATAATGAAGAATCTGCATAAATGTATGTATATTTCTCCAAATGTAATAAAACAACGGTACCTAGAGCCATCAATTTTGAATAACGTACGTTTCCACCCGAATATGCACATCTGCAAACCCAAACTTGAAATTTGTTTTATTACCTATTTCATATTTTGTTAACCTTTAACGAATTTTTGATGAACAAACCAAACGATTTAAAAGCGAGCAATGGCAACACTCTACGGGGGAACAAAACTTTTTATCTCCCAGCGCCCCGAGTTGTGTATGAGAAATTCTAAAGATATGCTCATTTTAAAATTATTTTCCGATATTGCTGTTGAACTGAATTTTATGGTTTAAGTGCGAAGAACATGATATTTAATAAATGAGAAGTAACACACAAAACGTTAGAAAAAACGCCCCTTTGGACGTAAATTAAAATCAGAAACCTTTCATATTTTATTATTTTCTTATATTTTATATAGTCTTTTTTTTTCCTAGTTTTCACAGTTTCGGAACAGTGAGATAATTGAGAGGCAAAGATTTTTCTGGTGGCATGTCAAACCTGGTCAACGTTTAAAAAACGTTGTCTTTTAAACCGAATATCATCGGTTTAAAAGGAAACGTGTTAAAGAAATTTTTCATTTTTAACTTTGGTAGCAAAGTGCATTGAATTACATATGGCGAAGCACACTGAGGATATCTAGCGTACCAAATAGATTTTCCAAAAAGGATTTAATTATAGGGAAGTTTCCCTTTATTTATATATTTATTATAATTTATATGAAGGAATCCTCTGCAGCCAGTCCATTCAATAGGCGAGTGTGGAACCGCGTATGAAATGTAAATTAACCAGTTTTCGCGGAGTAGTTTTGGCATAGAGTAAGTAAATAAAAGGTATTTTAATAAGACTGAAAGACTACAAAGAGTGTTTACATACTTTTAGAATAATTTTGATAAAAAATTAAAAAAGGCAAATGTTTTAGAATAAAATTTCTGGCAACAGCTTATTATTCGAAGTGAGAAATAGTGTTCGCCACTTTTAAATTTATTCTTCTTTCCAAATGTCACCTGTAAACAAGATGTGGACGAAAAAAGAATATGGTTTTGCGCTTATCGAAAGAAAATTATTCCTATTTCATATGAATGATGATACGATGCGAAATAACACTAATAAGCAGTGGACT
>KK121391.1:156016-186741 GCA_000611955.2 Stegodyphus mimosarum | reverse complement strand
AAAGGGTTTTTTTTATTATTATTATTTTCAAACAAAAGAAACTATGCGCTAGAATGACAGCGAAAAACAAATCATCTACTCCCCTCAGCAAAACGCGAGAGTCACATGAAAAATAAATTGTGCTCGTACTTGCAACGCCATTTGCATCAGCTTAAATGTAACACTAACACATAAACAAAAACGTTGTTAAATGCTTGGTCTTAAAAAGAAGACTCCAAACGAATACTCGTTCGAAAAAAGTACGTACTTGCAGTAGAGTCATCACGATCTTCTTTGAAGCAGGAGATTAGAAAAATGAGCAGTGCCCTCGCCGGGACTCGAACCTGGTACTCTCCATATGCGCCGAGTATGCTGACCATTGCACCACGAAAGTATGCTAAGAAGGCGTGAGAAATACCTTATATATTCCCCCTTTTTAAAGGGCGACTGGGGATCAGGGGACAAATCACCAAATCCTGGTGGTAGAAAATTATCATCCACCATCCTTTTTAGTCCGGGCGCCAATGTAGAATCATCAGGATTTTTTTAGGCGGGAGAGTGGAAAATCAGCAGTGCCCTCCCCGCGATTCGAACCCGGACCTCTCGAATACGCGGCACCAAGTATGCTGACCATTACACCATGAAAGCATGCTAAGAAGGCGGGAGAAATACCTTATATTAGTTCTAATATTTATAAAATTAAATCATTGGTAACAAGAAAAATCTGAAGCAGAAATCAATTGCAAAGCCTTTAAATGCATTTGTGGCAACAATAAATAAAATAACAAACCAAGATCTACAGTTTAAAAAAGCTAAAAAACATAATGTTCACTGGCTCTCGCCTTTGCATGCGGCTCAAAGCAGAATTTGTAGAACCCTGTATAAAAATTACTGAGCAGGAAATACATGGAAGCCTATTGTGACACTCGACGCAGCATGGATTTGCCTAAATGACTGCAACAAGGCCTATTTATTATCAGAAGCTAAGAAAATAAAATGTGGAAACCTGGTTCCGTCAATGCAAAGAAAATTTCGGTAAGAGGTTTAAGCTTTTCCAAGGATTCTCTTACAATAGGAATTTAAAAATAAGAAGAGCGAAATAAAATGATAAAATTAACTCAAAGTACCATCAAGAGGAAGTTTTATGTTCGATGTTTGCAGAAAAAAATTTATTCTTTATTCCAATGACTTTCAAAGAGTGAAAATCCATTAAAGCAAAGCAACAAGTCATGCTTCGAAAAGTACCACTGCATTTCTTGAAAAAAATAAAGACTGATACAGTATTGCACATATATCTTTTCAAAGTATTCTTGTGAAGATCCTTGATGTCTCAGCTATGGACCGTTGCGATTTTAGTCTCTTGAAAAGAGCTCTTTCTAAGCGCAAACTCACCACGATTGATAGACGCTGTAAAGTTGTGGTAGAGGAATGGAAATCAATATCCCTGGAAACTTTACGAAAAGAGCTTTTATCATAGAAATCCCGTTGCAGAATAACAGTCCAGAAAAAATGGTTATAATAACGGATATTTTAAAATATATTCTTTACATTTTAAACATTAATTAAACAGCCCCAAAGTAGTCCTAAAAATGTGCATGTCTTTATAGGGTATCTTAGGAATGCGGCGTTATTTTAAGAAATGAACAAAGCAGGTTTTTCAGATTACAATATTTTTGATTGTATGACATTTTTCAGTAAAATTGAAAAGAATCTAGATCTTATGCTGGGTCTTTTACAATGACAGTTTTAACTAATAACTTTCCTTTCCTTTACTTATCATTTTCACTTAAAAAAAATATGCGAAATTGGCTTTAAAACACTTTTCAGAATAAAATAGCGTATACCACTTTCATCTGGAGGAAAGAAGCTCCTGTTAATCAATTACAGTTAAAATATGTCGGATTTTAAAAAAAATTAACATTTCTGTAAAACGTAATTTTAAATCAACCTTCATCCTGCGATTCATTCGGCTTCGTATAAGTATATATATTTCTCATCCTTGTATACGACTACTAAGTCTTCTCACTAATCACTCGAAAAAATGTTAAATAAAGTAAAACTGGACGGGCGAACATCAGTAATGAAGTAAGATAAAATATTTTTGGCTGCCCAACCGGGATAGTGGTTAGAGATGAAGTCTGTCCTACCGAAGAGCCTGGGTTTGAATACCGGAGAAGGCATGGATGTTTTTAAATTTATATGTTTGTGCGGCATACGGGCACTATAAATATGCGGCGAACTGAAAGTTCTCTCGAGAAGGAAGAGGGTTGGGAGACCCTTAGACTGTCTTAGCCGGGTTCTCTCTATCAAAATTGGGGGCGAAAAAAAAGTCCTGCTGTCACCTGTATGGTGCTTAAGGTTCTTCCTGTCAGCGATAAGCGCAATCTTGCACTCCTTGCCACCATGAATTTCGTGAACTTGGGCTCATGTTACCGTCAAATAAGTGAGATAAGTCACAACAAGAACAACAAATATTTTTTAAATGAAATTTTCTTCTATTCCTTGATGATTATCGTGAATATCTTCAACCATCAGTAAACTTTAGAAAAGACAGGTAGAGATGCGTATGAGGAAGGAAAAGCTTGATACAACAGCATCATCAACGATTTAACCTCCTTATGAAGATGTGAGCTCTACGGCCATTAAATATTATACCATTTTATCAAATAAGAACTTCCCCACCACAAAATGGCACCGTTTGACAATATTGAAGGAATGACTACGTGTTCCCCGCTCTCTTCAGTAATTTCAGAATTGCTAATGAGGCATCCAGAATCCTAAGCAGACATCCAGAAATGAGATTATTCTGCTTCTCTTCTCTAAAGAGTATTCGATTTCGTTATTCAACTCCAGTCCGTATGTTTTTCGTTCTCCAGGAAACGTCATTTCGAATAGGTAGACTTCAATGGAACAATTCATGCTATAGCCAAGAAAAATAGCAGCCTGTGTACATCTAGTTCTTATAAATCATGATATCAGACATCATGTGGTGCATTGCATGATACTTGAACTTTGAGATTCTGTCAGTTGTCAACTTGTTCTCTCCTGTTGGATAAGATATGTATCCTAATTCACTGTGATTGTTTCAAACGATCATTAAACCTTCGACAGTCATTCTCTTCATGTGAAATGTCATCAAACTTCATGATATGATGCAGTAAGAGCTATGAAATTCCGTGACAACATTAATCACATTGTGAAATTTTCCAGCCAAGATTTGACCTTAGTTATAATATTCCACGTGTTTTCTACAGGACGTTCTGTAGGACACATCACACATCGTGTATCAAACAGAGACTGCATTCGCTGTATACAAAATGGCCGCATTTTATATAAAAAGTATTCAAATGCCCGAATATAGAGAGATTTTTTCTTAAACTCTTTGAGCAGCATCGTTTCTAAAATGAGGAACTTTAACGCGCTATAACCCAACTGCGCTAATTAAAGTCCTCTTCCCGTCTGCCCACAACCCAACTGCACGAATAAAGGTTTTTCTTCCCAACAAGACCTTTCCCTTTCAAAAAGCTGAGGGTTACTATCTAGTTTTACTTTTCGAAGCCAATAGGAAAAAAATGGAGAAACAGGATTATATATCACAAGAACAAGTAAAGAATATCTAAGAATTAATTACGCTTATAAGATATCCTTTACTAATACTTATTCTTTACTCTTTCTTCTAATTATTCTTATAAGATATTTTTTGCTTGTAATTAAGATTAATTATTATGTAATAAGATTATATGAGGAATATCTAATCTAAAGCAGGCTAATTACTTTAATAAAAGGGATAAATGTTAGAGCCAGCAGAGAAAATAAAAAGTATTAGTAAACACACATATTAGCATTGGAAACACATTTCATTACAATACTAGAAAGAATAGTGCTATAATAGTATTATAAATTAGATAAATGTTAAGCACACGAATTATCTTTCTTATAAATTACATCTGTTAATGTTATTATTGATTTAATATCTTTCTTTAAAAATAATAGTCATGGTGTCTGGTTAACTGGTGTTCGAACGATTATTCAGTACTAAAGTATAGTTCCGCAATGAATATGTTAAAGGATAATACTTAGTACTTTCAGGAAAATTCTGGAATAAACATGTTACGCAAATTAGATGGAGAAATAATCCATAGCTTAATGATATTCGTATAAAGTCTGTGTTTTTAGAAAAACATGCGTATAATTTACACCAAGGTATCAATCATAGAAACCGAGTTTATTTCTTTACCTACTATTTTCTTATCAATAAGAGTTGCAAAGCCATATGCAAAGGTAAAGGTGAAAATTACCAATGATGAAAACTTTCTAGTATTTTTAAAGATTAAGTTTTAAAAATATTTTTACTTCGTAAACTGAAGTTTTTAGATTCAATATTCCATATTAAGTACACTCACTTCCAAACATTAAATACGAAGATGTAAAATGCAAAAAACTCAACAAATACTGCTTTGATTGACACAAAATTCTGCAAAAAAGTAGCATATATATTTATGCATAAAACAAAATCAATAATTATATACAGAAAGGAAAACAATATTAAATTTCTGTAAGTTATCAGATAATGACATACTGGAGACTTAAACAGAATTATGTATAAAGTGAAAATAAACAGCATAAAATGAAAAAAGGACATTAATAGAGTATGTGATCCCGCCCTCATCTGTATACAAAGTTTACACCTTGTGACCATGCTTTAAATTAGATGATAATCCACCGCAGAATTAAGCAATCGTCATTCTTCTTGTAGAACAGTTTCCAGCTCAATAAGAGTGGCTGGAGGTGATAAATGTGAAGATACAGCACGGCCGAGAACATCCCAAAGATTTTCAATGGGATACAGGTCGGGCGAATATGTTGGCAATGCCATACGCGCAATCCCTTCACTCTCCAGGTAGTCATCGACGATGTCAGCTCTATGAACACGTGCGCTATCGTCCATTAAAACAAAAGTAGGGCCAACTGCTGCTGCATACAATCTCACAATGGGTTCTAGGACTTCATCTGGATACCGGACAGCCGTCAAAGAACCCCGTTTAAAGATGTGCAGGTCGGTGCGATACCTAATGAAATCCCTGTTCACACCATAATGCTTCTGCCTCGAAATGCGTGATGTTCGGTGATGTTTTGGGACTGATTGCGTGTTCGTTGTTCACGTCATATCCTTATACGCTTGTCATCTGGCTCCAGAGCAAATCTTGACTCATCAGTAAACATGACATTGCTCCAGTCAGACACATTCAATTGACATGTTCCCGGCACCACTGTAATCGTGCCCCCTCTTGATTGGACGGATAGAGGAATACAAACTCGAGGTACGCGGGCGTGCAGTTCACTCATATATAATTATCGGCGTACTGTAGCTGCAGCTATCGCCTTACCAATGGACGTTGTAACCATAGATGTCACACGTGTGGAGTCGCTCTGCGATTTCGCTTGCCTACAATAGCAATATATCCATCTTTCGCGGGTTTGTAACCCTTGGGCGACCGGCTACGGGCCTTCGGTGTCTGTGTGGTTTGAAATTGTTTCCATAAACATGAAATTACAGAATGATGAACGCCGAAGAAAAGAGTAACATCTGTGATCGACTGTCCTGCTCCAATGCGCTCCATAGCACGCCAGCGCTCAGAATCTTCCATTAATCTTCAGGAAGTCATAGAAACACGTATGTCTTGAAAACAAATTGTGCGAAAGTTTTAAACACGTCCTATCAGCACTTACAATCAACTTTTGTAACCCTTTAAAAACCTGCCTTCTTATAAGACTGCCTTTTTTGCATATTTCTTGACATAAAAGCGTGATTGGCTGTTACCTAACATATTTGCATACTTCCATCTACCTCTGCGGCAAATTGCAGCCTCTTCAATTCTGATTGGCCTCCGGAAATTAGCATTATCCCCTCCGTGCTTAACTTTCGGAAGTGAGTGTATGAGCAGAGAAAGAAAGAGCTGGGGTATCACTGGGATTTGAAATTTCGATCGAACTGTCAATGTTTAGTGACTTTACCGCGTGGTTGTACGATCTCTTGAAATTAGGTTGATCAGATGCTATATGTTGAAAAATATATTAAAGAAAAGAGAAATTAAAATATTTTTAAACATAAAAGCATGATGCTTATAGATTTACATGTTTGGTGAATGAGTTAAACTTATCTGTATGCCATTATGAAATATTAGGAATATAACATAAAAGCATCGGTGAAGAAGGAAATGGAAATTTAAATCCTTGTAATTTAAATGTATAGCATTAGGAATATTTACTGTTAATTCTAATCCTGCAGCAAAAATTTTGTAAAAATTTTAAATGAAGTATATTATAAATCTAGAAAGAGCACGCTTTAGTGATCATCTTTCTTTACAAATAATTTGAAATAAATAATTTTATAAATAATTAAACCTGATGATATTAATCTTATAAATAATTAAACCTAAAAACTAGACTGAAAAATAAGCTGCTTATTCAAGATTGATCTGTACCAAGATGTTAGAAACATATTCTGTTAAGTAGAAACTACGACGTAAGAGTTTATGAAAATTATCATTTAAGTTGGCATAAATACTATACAACAATATACAAATTCTAGATACATGAAAACTTGAATACCATTCAACAATATATGAAAAAGGAATGGAAAAAGAGGAAGATGAAATCCAAAGATATGAATAAAGGGAGTTCGAAAGTCAAAGGAAGAGAAGAGTGAAATACGGTTATAGTAATTGGAAAACAGAATAAATGAATATTTAAACATTTCTACTCTTAAAATACGGAATTTGTAAGAAAATTAAATAACTTTAAAATAACTTCAATGATCAAAAATGGAAAGCTTTATAAGACACCTATTGCAATAATATTGGTGGGAATTCAGAATCGCTTAACAAACGTAATTTTTAGATTTAATCAAGAGGATATTTTTAAATTAAATTAGAACTATTTACCTAAAATGGTAAATTGGAAAGTTAAAACTATTGTATACTATCTTAGAAGATGTGTAAATGTTTAGACAAGAAAATTGATTTAAGATGCGCTGCGAATCCGATATTTGATAGGTTAATTTATATATATTGTTACGGATTTCGTATTTATTTAGCTATTTATTTAGAATTATAATTAAAATTGTTTTATTTTCCCGTGCAACGCAGATGATTTTTGAAGAGAAAGCTGCGTCGGAAAAGTAAAAATAAAAGAGCGCGGGCATTTAGTATTTAATAAATAAATATCTCGTAATTGCTGTTGCCATCTCGAAAAATCGAGAAAATAGGTTTTACCAGAATGTTCTATTGAATAATTAAAAAGCTTATAAAAGCCGAATTAAAATACCATAGCTGAGTTTCTCTTGTTTTAAGCGATCTGTTTGTTTACTTAATGCTGTTATTGACTGTAGCGAATTCGCTGTGAGATTGGATTAACTTTCTCTGTTTCGAATTGCGTTCTGTTTAACGTTTGAGATATTGTGATAATGTACGAATAACTCTGAGGAAATATTTCAGCATTTTGTTTTATTTCTTGTGAAAACAATAAATTTTATTAACTTTCGAACGACTTGTGCATTCAGTCTCTAAAGAACCCGTACGCACGCAACAAGATATATATATATACGAAATCAAAAACTTATTATGTGTGTGTATGTATATATAATCAGTTTTTGTATGTATATATAATCAGTTTTTGTATGTCAATAATCTATCAGTTTTATGTAAGTCAGAACTGATATATATGTTCTACTATTCGGAAATTTTTGAATTCCTGTGAAGAATATACAAGATTTGGCTCATTAGTCTTTTAAGCATTATAAAACTAGAATTTAATTACAAAAGAAATTCCTTCTTACTTTAGCACATTTAAATTTAAATTTAATACTTGTTTTGCATGCACAATTTTTACAACATCTGATAAACGAAAATAGAGGTTTGAACGTCTCAATGAAATAGCCTAATAGTAAGGATAAGGATAAATGACTTTTTGTAGCCCCATCTTCTTGCGACAAAAAGCAAAAGCTAAAAACCGAGCAGGTTTTTTTTTGTTTGTTTGTTTCAGTCTTTGTATATAAAGTGGTTCGTTATGCGGAAGTTGCCACTAAGAAAATGATCTTCCGGTTAGGTAAAAAAGGGGGGAGTCTTCAATTAAATTTCGCGTAGTTCGTATCCTACATTTTAGTAACAACCACTATAAAGCAACCTTAAATAGCATTTTTATTTCTAGTATTGTTGAGAAAATTCCAAACACATTCAGTTGAAGCACTTCAGTATCTTCAGTGCTTCAAATATCTATATTACTAAATTCAATAACAGAGTATGCAGTTTCGAATATTTTCGTTTCAGATAGATATTTTTGTTTGTTGAACAGAATATTCAGTTTCAAAAAATTTTGGACTCTGCTGCTGTAGTCTAAACATATTTTATTTAATTACTTAAATCCATACTATGCTTCAACTATACAAGTCATTGTCTTATTGTAATTTAGTAAACAATACAGATGTATGCATGAATATGAAATCTTTACATAAAATTAATGGAAACGAATTAGAAGCAAACTCTTCAGAATCTCTAATGTAGTTTGGAAACTTCATCTATCAATGAATATAGAAACAGCTCTTGTCTTCCATTCATTATTATATTAATACGTTGTAGTACGAATTAAGAACATTTACAGAGACACATTAAATCGAGAACAACATTATAATAAGTAGCATAAGAAGCGAAATAGTTCACATCATAGTTGGCCATTACAAGCAAATGTTTACGAAAAACCTTTTCTAAAAGAAGTAACAGAAACTGTGTTTCAGCGATTAAATAAGCAGTATAATTCTCTGAAGCAGTGAGCAGAATCAAATAACGAGTCAAAACCTCGCCATCTAGTCATGCGTGAGTAAAATATCAGTTTTACTAAACCAAAAATGATGTAACAAGATTACGTGTTTTATTCAATGCACATGTCTTCTTATTTTCCTGCCCCCATAATATTCGAACGAAGTGAATGAAGTAGTTTGGATTACGTCCTTAGATGCACAAAGAATCTTAAAACATTAATGAAATTCTTGTCGCTATTTGTTCCATCATATTCGTCGTTACTCTCCTCTAGGCATTAAGAACTCCACATATTTATATTACATAAGCTTTTAAGAATAGTATGAACTTATATTTAGAATATCCAAAAAAAGAAAAAAAAAACATTTTAAGGCTTAAAGTAGGGTATTGAGGATAGATTAACAATGAAATCGAAATTCCTATGCTCACTTCAATTGATCAGAAACCGAAAGTGCACTCTGTCAAAATAACATTCTATACGAACATTTTGATGAAAGTTTAAGGCTTTGTTATTTTAGCTGTCATCTGATGCACTTGCTTCCAAAAGTTAAGCACGCTACAGTAAAATAATGAAATAAAAACGTAAAGTTTTGATTAACACCCAGATTGCACATGAAGGTAGCAAATGTGTTTATGCATGAAAGAAAACGATCATTACATTTAAAGATGAAAACATTTTTTAATTTTCGTAAATTATATGATATCTTCACATCTGGGTCACTGACATACTGATGTTGAAAGCTAAAATCAAACAAACACAATTTAGATTAATAAGGTATGCGACCAACTCGGGCCTTCACACAAGCTTTGCAGTGATTGTCCGTGCTTTCAATGAGGTAATCAACTGTCCTAGATGCCAGCAATAGCCATTCCTTCATTAGAGCTGTTTCTAACTATCTGACACTGGTTGGAGGAGATAAACCTGCAAAGACAGCAAACCCAAAGGTATTCCAAAGATTTTCAATGGGATTACGTTCGTGGAAATACAACTGCAATTCAATATGCAAAATAGCCTCACTCTTCAGGTACTCGTTAAAGATGCTGGTACGGTAGAGCATCCATTAGTAGGAAATCAGAACCAACTGCTGCAGCAGCGTTATCTCACAGTGAGATGTAGAACTTCATTCTTATACAACGCAGCTGTCACAGAACCGTGTTTAAACATGTTCAGCTGCTTGCAACATTTCATTGATATTCCAGTCCTCATCATGATACTGCCATCTCTGAATGTGAGACGTTCCTCTGTGTCATATTCTGCGCAGACATTTACATGCTTATTATGTGCTTCCACAGCAAATCTGGACTCGTTCATAAACAAGATATTGCTTCAATCTAATTTGAATGTTGACGATATTACTTTAATCTTGCCTCTATGGACTCGGTGGTTAATGAAACACAAACACTTAGTACTCGGACGTACAATCCCTTCATGTAAAGTCTTTGCACAGTAATAGCAGATATTCTCTAACCAAATAACGCTGCTACCGTAGCTGTAATAGCTGAGAAAGTCATTTGTAAAATTCCTCTTAGTTACTGTAGATCTGCCACTGCTACTCCACATAAACTGCTTCTAGATCCCACAAGGAACCTGGAGAATTCTCGCACAGGCGTGAATAAATACAAGCACAGAAGAAGGGTGAAAAGTAACCATCTATTAATTCAAAGTTTAACAGACACGATCTTCATGCGTTGCAAAACACCGTCAACTTGCGGTGGTAAACTTAAATGTAGAATATATTTCAAGTCGAATCTAAAATCGAATAGTCCAGGTTGACTATCAAATTAACAGGTTGACTATCAAAAACGTAACAGGTGTGATGATAATCCGAAATGGCCAAAACGCTTACTGGCATGACAGTGAGGTAGCAACGAAATGTGCGCTGGCTAGCGAAAACACGCTCTGAATAAACTCAAAGTTTTTCCGTTTAAATATTCACTTCACTCATTTTTAAATTTATCTTAACTTTAAATTTATATCCTGGCGAGAAAATACTAGGGGAATTTGAGAAGTACAGGAAAGATATCAAACTTAAATTTGTTATGCAAAATAAGAGAAACCCTACATCTTCCCTCGCCAGAATTTAACTATCCCATAACAAGGCTTTAAAAGCCTGGATAAGATATTTAAATTCTAAATCTAAATGAGAGTCTACCTTCACAATCTTAAACTATATTTTTGCCTAAATTTAAGATTTTACAGATGCTAAAGGTGACACAAGATATACAAGTCTTCTTTTCAACTTACTGGTTTGGTCTCCTTCCAGGTATAGGGAAGGAAAATAGTTTAGAACATTTTCACATAATTTACAATGCTACTACTTTTAACATTTTAAACAGTTCACACTTTTTTTACATGGAGATACATTTGCTCAATTCAGTCTTCCTACCCATATTAAGACTCGCCCTGGTCTTCAGCATTTTGTTCTTCAAATGCGAGCGTGCTTTGTGTAAAATGAGTACTCTTCTACCAACTAACCCACATCTACTTGTCAGAATTAGCCTCACTAGACCTAGAGAGACACCTTACAATCATATCTCAGCCGAAGGTGCTAACGATAGTGAATATTAATATAGAGTATGGACTGAAGAGCCTAATTCTTTACTTTACATTCATTCTCAATTACTTTTTTCACTTTCTTTTAGTACAAATCGCAAGTAACTTAAACTACTCTTTCATTCAAAGCACATATTTCAAGCATGAATGCTTTACGTATTTAAAAAATCAAGCATTCTTACATAAACAATTTCTTCCTTTACTCAGCTGAAAATAATCCCACATTAATTTCATGCACAGATTCTTAAAAGCTTGAGCAAGTTCGTTTTCTTAAATTACCCCTACCACACTATATAAGACCAAAGTTAACAATTCGTTCTAAATCCGCCAAGATTGCTAAAATTTCTTGCTTCATACAAAAAAGAAATAGAAAAACTTCTTGGTAAACAGACAGTTGTAAGCTTCTTGCTTAATACAAAAGAATAGAAAAGCTTCTTGCTTAATTAACTAAATCATTGTCCTCTTCCCGGGGCAAAACTAAACTAAATGTTTTGAACCAACTTCGGACTAGTTTTAAAATAATTTCAAATAGAACAATTTTGACTTATCTTTTGCCTGGCATATTCCGTCTTCCTCTTGTGTAATAATTCCTCTCAGGAAAGGACTTGTTCATCTGTCTAACTCGGATTCTGTGTCGGGGCTAGCCACTTCCATTGCTCTCCATCGCCGACTGTTTCCTCTTCAAACCTCTGTCCCACGCTGCTTTCTTCTGCCGTTCATCCGCTTCCAACTGAGCTGGACGCTTGCCGACTATTGCCGCCTAACCTCCCTGGACTGGCCGAAGACTTCTTGGTTGGTTACTGTGGGGATCCCCTCCGCTTCTCAGGAATTTCTTCCTCCTCACAGACTCCTCTTCTAAACGGCGTTTCCTCTGTGGGACTTGCGTTGTTATCTTGTGCTTGCTTTCATTTCCTCGTGGTTGGTTTCGTAACCTCTGATGTCTTAGTTGTCTTTTCCTCTCCATTCGACTGTTGGTAGATCTTGTGCAGGGTTTAGTTTCCTCTCCTTTTCTCAGAGACTTGTCCTTCTCTTGCACTGGTTCCAACTTCCGTTTCATACATCATCAAGTCAACGTTTTTTACCTTCTGGCTCCCCGACTTTAGATTCCTTCCTTTTCTTTCCAGGAAGAACCATTTTTGATATTGATGGCTCTTTCTCTGTGTTTGATGCTTCCCCTAAAACATCTTTAAAAATAGCCATCTCATTACCATCTTAGTATTTTTTAACTTGATCCACATTGGAAGTAATATTGACTTCTTTGCTTCCTTTTAAATATAAAACTGAACCACAAATACGTTCTATTAAGTAAGGGCCTTCAAATCTGGGGTAAAAGTTTGCTGCTTTATCTAGTGGTTCGCAAGACAATGCTTGTTTCCTTTTAAGAACTTTATCTCTTACTTTAAACTTAAAGCCTCTCCTTTTCTTGTTATAATAAAGTTCCTATTTTTCTCTTGCTACGTCTGAATTCTTAATAGCATCGTTAATTAACTTCTAAATATCATTTAGCTTAAATTCTGTTTCCCTTTTCTGAAAAAAGAACACTCTGTCTAATGGGGTAATTATTCTCCTTCCCAAAAATAATTCACAAGGCGTCTTTCCCGTGGGATCATGCTTGGCCGTTATGAGGGCATACGCCAGTTCATTTACACAGTCATCCCAGCATCGGTGATACGTTTTTACATAATTCCGTATGATTTTAACTATGTTCCTGTTTACCCCCCGGGGGTTGACTCAGGAGAATTCCTGGGATGTACTGGTTAGGATCTGTATTTAGACAGTCTCAACCACGGGGGCAAAATATCAGGTACTATTGTACCTTATTCTTCACAGGACTAGAACCCGGGTATTGTGCCCAGGTTGGGATCAGGCTCGGCAGGGACCGTACTGGTACTGTCTTGTCCGCTCCCTCGGCTGTGGTGGAGCTGATAAAAACAGACAATGGGGGGGGCGAGGGACATATGCCTGTTAACCTAAGGTGTACATCGGGCGTCCCCGTCCTCCGTAAAGTATGTTCCTGTTTACGCGTTCGGCGATATTAGACTGTGGTCTGTAAGGGACCATCTTAAGATGACGAATGCCAAGCCCTGCACATTGCTCCTCGAAAATTTGGCTAATCAATTGAAGGCCGTTATCAGATATTATTCTAAGTGGTGCAACATATTTTAGAATGTATTTATGTTGAAACGAATCGGTTACAGTTTTCGCTGAGGCTCTTTTAAGGGGGACTAATTCTACCCACTTTGAGAAATGTTCGAGGATAACTAATAAATATTAATTTCTATTACTTTAACTTTTTGGAAACGGGCTCATTAGGTCTGTTCCAATTATTTCATTTGGAAAGGTAGCTCTTATACTCTTTAGAAACCCGTCCAGGTTATAATTTACATCGTTAACTAACTGGCATGTATGGCAGGACCTGACATACTCCGTTACTACTCTTTGAAGTTGCTGAAAAAAAATGTCTCCCGCACTCCTTGCACCGTTTTCCGAATTCCTAGATGCCCTGCCGTTGAAGCATAGTGTAATTCCTCTAACATACTAAGTAGCAACCCTGCTGGAATGACTGGCCTGATTTCGCTATTCTCATTTGTTGCTTTAGTATAAAATAATAATTTATCAACAATTTCATAATTTACTGCTCTGTTCCTTATGGCCACTATATCCGGATGTTCAAAATTATTTGGGTCTTGCAAGTATGCATAAATATGCCCATTCTATACTCTGGATCTATACGCTGGATCAACTTTTAATTCAGAAATAATTGTTTCCCGGGAATCTAATACTTTTTTTGTTAATACAGCACATTTTATTTTTTCCTTTTTAATTTTATTCGGGACAAAGCGTCTGCTACAGTATTCTGCTTTCTCGGTGTGTGTTTAATTATCAAATTAAACTCTTGCAATTTTAATGCCCATCTTATCAACCGTGGCGCTAAGTTTTTGCCGAAGTATAGTCGACCCACGGCGGCGTGATCTGAATACATGACTATCGGTGTCTTACCGAAATAAACTCTGAACTTCTGCACCGTTTAAAGTATGGCCAAAGTTTCTCCTTCCGTTACCGTGTAATTATTACCCTGTGTTTGGTTTAATGTTTTTAAAAAATATGTCACGGGCTGCTTATTCTGAGCCAAAGCCGCACCTATAGTAAAATCTGAGACATCAGCCGAAATTTCGAAATTTTCATCCCCCTCCGGGAATTTTAAAACTGGCGCATGAATTAACGTAGTTCCACGAAAATCCTCCACGAATGTCCACAAAAATCTGGTTTTTTTCTTTTCAATTGTAACAGCGGTTCGGCTATCTGTGCAAAATCTTTTATAAGAGTTCTACAATAAGAACACTTGTTTGTTGCCGTGTTTGGCAGTGGGTAATTCTTTATTGCGATTGCTTTACAGTCTTCCGTTTCAATTCTTCGTTTTGAAATCTTATATCCTAAATACTTGAGTTCTTCTGCCGCAAATTTACACTTACTAGCTTTAATTTTTAGACCCGCATCTCTTATTAATGTAAAGACTTCATTTAAGTCTTTAATGTGTGCCTCAATACTTTCGCTTGAGACAATAATATCGTCGTGATAAACAAACATGGATTTACCGAGGACAGGCCTAACATGATATCCATCGTTCGCTGGAAAGTCGCCGGGGCTCCACATAAGCTGAAAGGCATTCTGAGAAAAGCTAAGTGCCTGATTTCGTAATGAATGCTGTTTTTGGCACATCTTCGGCTTTCATCGCTAACTGAGAGTACCTTTATGTAATCTATCGCGGTCATGTACTTAGTTGATTTAGTGTTTGGTATCACTTCTTCAATGATAGGCAGGGTGTAAACGGGGTACTTACTTAAACTGTTTAGTTTTCTATAACCGGTAGTTAACCTCCAAGCCTTAAAATTTGAGGGAGGCAGATCGTTTTTTTTTCTGCAAAGTACTACTGGACTAGCATAAAAGCTACTTATCAGTTTAATAATTTTATTTCTGAGCATGTGCTGAATACTTTCCTCAATAATCTCTTTCTCTACGCGGTCATATCTATATAACCTGGACTTAACGGTGTCTTCCCTTTTTAACTTAATTTCATGATGCGCTATCTGAATGAGCCAAGCGTTTCAGAAAACAAATCAGAAAAACTTCTTACTAACTCTTGTAATTTTCTTCTATCATCGGTTTTCACATGTTCCAGGTTTATCTCAGGAGGTTCCATAGCTTCTACGTCAATTTTATTCATCAGAAATTGCAGCGTCTCTTCCTGAAAACTAATTTGGGCTCCGCTGTTTTTAAAAAGTCGGTTCCTAAAATTACCGAAGTTTGTAGGTTTCGGACTACAAAGAATACATAATTTTGCACCTCGTTCATTATCTCCACATTAAATGTCGCTTTACCTATACATGCGCAATGTTTCCCTTGCGCTGCAATTACTATAGTATTTTGCATTTTAAATAATCTATAATTTTTAAAATTGTTTCAAAACATTGTTCTGACAGGAAGTTTGCATGCGCCCTGTATCCACTAAGGCCTCTGTTGGCATCTTATTCAATCGAATATGAATAACAGGTAGGGACAAATTTTTTATTATTTCCGTATTTAAGTGCACTTTTGAGGGATTTTTTACCCGAGTGGGGTGACTGTACCTTCCTTTCAGCCACCCGCCCTAGTTTAACTCCTTGTTAACTGCCCCTTTTTTTAATCTTGCGGCCTATTTTGGCGATCGCCTTTTCTTTTATCTTGAAATTTTTTCTTTTCTTTCTTTGAAATTTATTCCCGGTATTGTATTTATTTGCTTGTTCTGCATAAGGCTTAAAACATTGTCCGTTTAGCCTCTAGTCGAAACTTCTCGTATCCGTACCTTCTGCTACCCTCCTACTTTGAAATTTCACCGCCAGCTCAAGCAATTGTTCTAAAGTGCTGTAGTTTCTCACTTCAATATAATCTTGGAATTGCGACAGTAGTTGAAGCAAGATAATTTGAATTAACTCTGCATCGGGGTTTTTACCGTATAACAGATTTCCAACTTGAACCTTGCGTAAAATAAAGTCCGATAGTTTTTCAATTTTAAATTGGTATTTGCCGTATAATTCGACCTCAATCTTTGCTCTATCTTTGACCACGGGAAAGGCTTTTACCAGAGCAGCTTTATAATTATCAAATGTGTATGCGGGGCTGCCTATCTCCCCTAGACGAAATTTCCCTAAAACTTTAAGCCAACTTAAAGACTATCCTCTTAGGGCGCTCGTCGCTATCACAAACTTTTGAAGTTCGGGAACGGGATAAAGTAAAAAATGATTTTCTAAATTTTCTAGGAATCTAGTTGTAAGGTTTTAGTTAAACTAACAAAGATTTATTTTAATTTAAATCTTTCTATCTCTTCTCATTTTCAACTTCCCGTTAGAAGAAGCGCGCGTTTTCAGCTTTATGCAAAACACCGTAAACTTGCGGTGGTAAACATAAATGTAGAATATAATTCAAGTCGAATCTAAAATAGAAGAGTGCTGAATTATTCTATTCGACGTTTGCTTGACCAGCTAGTATTTATATTCTAAGCCATAGCTCTTTTACGTGATTGCTTATTGAAATAAATCCAAGTGCGTCAGTATTAGTAAATCTTGCTACGCACCATTTAGTTAGAGGCCAACCTCGCGTATAGCTCTGTGAGCAAAGATTAATTTAATTTCTATTTAGCTTTAGTTTAAATTTATCTGATTGTTCATTTTAGACCCAAGTGTGGTCTTTTACTTTCTGTATCCCTCCCGAGTTGGGAAGTGGTTGTAAATAATATTGATTTAATAAAAGAGGATTTTAAATCCCTTTCAAGTGCAGTTATTCGTCAACTCAATCACAGTATCTACCACCGAACATAGTTGCATTCAGCTCCCTGTTCCAGATCAGGACTTAAGGAATTTCACAAAGATGTTTGCCAAGAATATTTACCGAACACTCAATCCTGACATAGTGACCGACGTTCTTCCGTCGAATGTCACTGCGACTTTCATCGAGGCCCGCATTGTTTCAGCGAGGTATCGAAACTTTCCATTATGTTTCGGAGGGCCGGTTGAGTTTGCAATGTCGATGGGCGAGCTCAACTGCAGCGTCGTTGTCGCAAATGCGTTCGGAAAAAAACGGACGCCACTTGTAAGATTTGTCTCTATTACTCCACATAAACTACTTCTAGATCCTGCAATGAACCTAGAGAATTCTCGCACAGGCGTGAATAATTACAAGCACAGAAGAAAGGGTGAAAAGTAACCCTTTATTAATTAAGTTTAGCACAAAGGCACGATCTTCGTGCGTTACAAAACACCGACATCTTGCAGTGGGAAACTTAAATGTAGAATATATTTCAAGTCGAACTTAAAATAGAATAGTGCTGCATTAGCACGTTAATTTACATCTAACAGGTTGACTCCCAAAAACCTAACAGGCTTTGATTATAATATGCCTGCGAATGGCCAAAGGGCTTCCTGGCGTAACAGCAAGGTAGCAATGAAACATGCGCTGGCTAGTGAAAACACACCATGAATAAACTCAGAGTTTTCGCGTTTAAATATTCACTTCAAGTAACTTTAAATTTACATCCTGACGAGAAAATACAAGGGGAAGTTGAGAGGTTCAGGAAAGGTATCAAACTGATAATAAATATATGTGTTATGTAAAATAAGGAAAACCCTACAACACTAGGCGGTGCTTGGCAGCACATGATCTTCAAAAGAGGTTGTAATCCTTGGTCGACCAAGGACAGGTCTAAGGACAATTGTTTTACTTGATATGGCTTTGCTGACGATTATATGTTTTACTTCGCGATTTCTTCATTATTTGTTTACTTCCTTCCCTTCCCCCCTTCTTCTTAATGCTCTCTCAGATGCAGCCAATTTTTTGCTATAAAGTAAATTCACACCCACTAAGTGGGCCATGTTGACCCCAAATTCTAACTAACTAACTAACTGTTTAACTTGGATCGAATGGTTTCCATATACGAGAAACTACCGAATTATCAACGCCAAAGAAAAGAGCGATATCTTTTACTGACTGTTCTCCTTCAATGTGTCCAACAACACACCAACGATCGTTGTCTGCTATCCGTCTTCTTTCCAACCACAGAAAACCTCAGATCATCAAAAAATTTTCTAAGAAAGTTACAAACGCTTCGTATCAATATTTAAATTAGCCTTCTTAAAGCTTTCAGAATGAAGGCGTTTTCAGCCACTGCTTAATTAGCATGTCTTCGGGCGTGAGGCCAGATAGGAACTCTGATTGACGCATGAAGCCCAACACGACTATTACCCAAACTCTGAAGCGTATCTAATAGTGAGCTGTACCGACCCAAAACAGCCCGAAACAGACCTTGCGGTATCCATACGGTCCATCCCCAGCCTGAGTGGATCATTGAATTGTCGGTAGCTTTAGCTCTGTAAGGACAATATAATTATCCCAGGAGCTGAATCTGTCTAAGTACAAATTTTAACAAAAACGCAGAGGGTTGCACTCCTGTCGAACCCCCGGAGGGAAGCATATGTTCGGACAATCAATCATGATTGACTATAGCATCCAATATCTGCCTGCAGTCGGAAAATTTACCTTCACACTGTGCTTCGTAGTGTCAAAAAATTATCAGTTGTAGTAATAAAATAATGTAATCTTTAATAAAAGTGAGTTTAGTTTTCATTATTTTGTAACTTTTATCAATTTTTATTCCAGAATTTTATTGTTGTTCTACGCAACAAGGTATTTTGAGGGAACTTCAAAAGTATATTTGAAAGAAATCAGTTCAGGAAGTGAGCGGTTTGATTGAGTTGATTCCACCAATCCCACTTCTTATTTGATTCTGTCTGCTTTTCTCCCATCTTTGCGTACCGCTCTTGATCCATGCTTAATCAGACTGCATTCCTGAAGGACATTGCCAGTGAGCGGTGAATTGTAAAAAGAACTGTTACACCGCAGTAAGCGAACGCTTCTGATCCCTTAAAGGAGCGGTTTTTTTCCATCTCTAATTCCAAGCAGACCTGAGTGTCTGATCGAGAGGTTTTAACCAGAACTTGAAAGTACTTTTTTCTTTGCTGGAGGTATAAACTCGGCCTCTTTGTCACTAGATGCTGATGATGATAGAGAAGAGTCTTCTGGTATGTCTTATGGACTTCAGCGATAACTTTGCAATGTTTAATCTTATATGAATCATTTTTGTCTGGACATAAACTGTCTGTCATTTTTCGGCCACAAACGACTAAAGCAACGCAGCCGAGGGAAGCTATAACGTTACAAAATAGAAGCGCCTTTTGTCTTTGACATGCTTGGGCCTCTGCTGCGTTCTGCTGATGGCAACAAATGCATCCTCGTTTTCATTGATTACTTTACAAAGTGCCCTTAAACATAACCCTATCTATGATCAAGAGGCTGGCACGGTAACAGAGAAAATGTTGCTTCTCAAGTCTGGACTGTTACTTCAGTTACATTCCGATCAAGGAAGGAATTTTGTCTCGCCTATAAACAAAGCACTCTGTAAACTACTTGAAATAAAGAAAATCTAATTAAGACATTTACATCCACAGTCAGACGGCATGGTAGAGAGATTTAACCAAACCACCCTTAATAACCTCTCCTTGATGGATTCCAAAAAAAAACAGGTATGTGACCAGAAGTTGCCTCTGTTATTACATGTCTATCGCAGTGCTCTCCACGAGACTACCGGCTATTCCAAATCGCAGATATTTTTCAATCATGACCTTCGTCTACCTTGTGATGTGTTGTTTCGTCACCTAGCGGATGTGCCTTCATTGGCTGAGGAGTACATTCGAGATCTCCAGGCACAGAGAAACGATGCACAATTTTGCACGAGACCGATTGAACTTGACGACTGAGAAGATGAAGACCGGATACGATGCGAAGGCCACAGGACATCGATTCAACGTAGGTGACAAGATAATTTTCTGTCGCAGTTTTTAATTGCGCCTATGTCATTTAATCGCTATTTAGCTACCTTATTTAATAGAAATTGTAAAGTGTGTAGTGGATACATATTTTTTAATAGACAAAATCTTTAATCGCATTTATTTCTCCGTGATCAAACAAAGACAGGGTGAGTTTCTTTGGGAACATCTAGACGGGAGCACGGATTTTTGTTGTTCTCCAACTGATTGTGAATAGCATTTCGATGGCAGAGAACTTATTTTCTCTGCACTTCAGGGTTTTCTTTACCGGGTTCTCAGGTATATTTAATTATATTAAATTGGCATCTTGCTTCACGTTTCTTCGTGAACGCTGCAAGTGTTGAAGAAATAGGTTCTTTCGGACGGAAGGGCGTCTGTAAATATCTTATTATAAGGGCAGCAGTGATTCTTATCTTTGCTGTTCTCCGTGGGTTAGCTGGGGTCGTATTTTGTTTCTCACGCGTTCGAGTGACTGGTTTCAGCTCAGATCTTTGTGCTGAATCTCTATTCCTATTCTTCGAAGGGAGTGAAGTTTTAACAATCAAATAAAAAGAGAAATTCTCGTGTTGGTCAAGTTTAATTTTATGTGTAATAATTTCGGCCTACAGGTTTTAGTGGGTAGCGAAACCGAGTTTTCTTAGAGGCTTGTACGGATGTTTATGAGTGAGATTTGAGTTTTTGAAGTGGTCTGAAAAATAGATTCTGGTGACAGCTCGTCTTGCTGCGGACTTGGCTGTAAACGAGCTGGGACTGCATTCTTTCTTTTCTACCGAAGGAGCCTCTCCCTGCGACACGATTAAGAAATTTTTTGCACAAGATTTGAAGAGCACTTTACAGAGTAAATTTTACACAAATTTTCCCTCCTCACCCGAATCTCTGGATAATCTCTTCCCACTCGAAAAATGACGTTCCCGGAGTACCTATTCCTGAACAATAGGCGTTCCCCGAACATTTTTTTTTAGAAAAAAAAAAGGAATGGACGCTCTTTTGTCGAGGCACCTCGTACTTGAAGGCAGCTCTACAGCCAACTTTTGTATCGTGGGACGACAAATTCATCCTTGTTACGGCGCACAGAAATTGTCACCTGAACGCGTCTTTTCCTTATTCCGGTTCCTATTTCATTTTTATTTTCTATTTTACACAAATTTTCCCTCTTCACCCGAATCTCTGGATAATCTCTTCCGAACTCGAAAAATGGACGTTCCCCGAAAGTGGTTTTTTGTGGGCAAAAAAAAAGAATGAACGTTTCTCTGCCGAAGCACCTCGTAGTCGAAGTCAGTTTTACAGCCAACTTTCCTACCGTGGTACGACGAATTCATCCTTCTGACGTCGCATAGAAATTGACACTTGTCTCCTGTTTCATTTCTGTTTTTTTATTCATCTGCTTCCCGTACTTTAAAATTATTGCTATCCCGGCTTCTTCCTTTATGTTTTCTGAAAGATGTCATCCACATCGTATTGCGTGTGAATTGGCAAAGGACTATTTTCGCAGTCCGGTAACGTTGATCCTCCACTGAAGTCGCCGATGCAGGAGCTCCCTGTGATGGTGATTTCCAAAAGTACAACTATGAGTTATCATATATTTTCATTCATACCACTGTAGTTATTTGTCAAGTGAGTGTAATTTTAATTCATCTTGCGCAGCTGGTAGAAGGGTATTTCTGATTCGATACTAGTAAAAATGAACTTTACCGTAAGGAGACATTAAAATTAGTGTGTATGAAATGTGTAATTCTGTTAATTGTAATTTTTTATATTAATTGATAATTGATTTGCAGTGTTTAAGCTGACTGGATTGTTACAGAAACTTTTTTTGTTTATGTGAGATCTATTTTAAACAAATAATTTAATGTTCTATAGTAATCAAAAGAATCATATCATTTATTATGTTAATTTGCTTATCGAAATTTGATAAAAGCGCTTGGAAATAAATATTGGTACGAATTTTGCATTTAGTTAGATATTTTAATAGAATTATGAAATTGAAATCGTTTTATTTCCTAGTGCAATGCAGAGCGTGACATATTTTAAGAGAAACCTACGCCGGAAAAGTAAAACTACAAGAGCACGTGCACTTTACATTGAGTTAAAGTTTATCTCCGTAATTGATATTTAATTTGAATAAATGTAAATGTCTAGTATGTTAACTGCAACCGTAATTCTACTCTTTTTGCTTTCCAGAAATTGCTAGAACTCTTTCGTGCGGCTGATTTAAAAAGCCGGAAAGAAACATCTCAGCTCAGTTGTTGTTAGAGTGCTGTTGTTGATGGTTGTATTGAATTCGCGATGAGATCGGATTAGCTTTCTCTATGCTTTGGATTACGTTATTGTTAACGTTTTAGTAGTTTAATATGTAACTACTGTGTGATATTTGTTCGTACGTATATCTTTGAGAAAAAATTCAGCATTTTGTTTTATTTCTTGTGATAAAAATAAATTTTAATAACTTTTTATCGGACTTCTGCATTGAATCTATTACGAACCCGTATGTACTCAACAATATGATGTGTAATGTTATATGTATGTAAGGGTAGTCTCGCCATCTGTCTGAATTTTTAGTGTTCTAGAAATTTAATAAATATGTTTAATTTAGATATTTTTATGTTTTATTTGTATTATTTACTTTTGGTCCATCCAGTCATTCCATTTGTTTTATCCGTAAGACTTTGGAAAATATGGAGGCTTAACTTGGCGTAATGTTAATAGTTTTATGATTTTCACAATGCGTGCTTTAAAGTTAATGTACTAGCCACTCATTATAATTATTTGATTTTTTTAGATGAATTGAAAAGGTTTTGGGTGCCAGGAATGTATTTAAACTATTAATTTTTTATTATTTTTCGGAAACTGATTGATTGTTGTACGAGTATCTCTGGTGTGTGTGAGTTTGTGAATTAATGAATTTGAACTTTGTTGCTGAGTTAATCACAGAATTGATAAAAATGTAATTTATGTGAATTGAAGAAATGTTTTTATTTGGAGAGATAGCATTCTATTTTACCCAAGCACCAGCGAAGACTTATTCCTCCTTGTTTTTTTAAGGTTAAGTTTATTAAGTGTGAATTTGCATTTATTGATTTAATTGATTATAAGAAATAGTTATTGATTAAATGTAAAGTGGGTTAGGTATCAATCGCCCAGTTCCTCCACAACACAGTTAGGATTCGGAGTTTTCAGATTACCCTTAGTTAGTTACCATTTTTTTTTTCTGCTCGGCACCAACTACGTAAATTTTGTACCAACCAAATTTTAAGTACTATCATTTTCAGAGATTGTTTTTGCGTTTCCTGTGATTACTATATTATGAGTAGAACGGGTTGAACATGTTTGCGCTCATCTAGATCTTTGCATTTATTAGTTAATGTAAAGCAGGGGTCGCCAAACTTTTTTGATCATCGCCCCCCATATAATTTTTCGAAATCTCCATAGACCCCCACAAAGCTAATTTTCAGGTAATTAAAATAAAACTATATGTTAGTCTAAATATTTAATAAATCAGAAACAGTAAGTAAAGTAGCTACAGATTTTTTACTTCTTAATGAGATGAGTGTGCCTGGTGTTTCTTGGGAAAGTTCGCTATATTGGGTTCGAAATTAGTCAATTTTAACCGTAAATCCCCTCGAAGCTCCACATTTAATTTATTTCTGTTTTTAGTTAAAATTGAATTAACGTGACTGAAACCGGCTTCAACCATATACGAACTTGGAAACGCCAGCATAAATGGCTGAACCATTTCGTAAAGTTTCACATATTTTTGTTTTATATTTATATTAGTCCAAAATTTATGTATTGTCAAATTTTTAATAAGCGTTTTTGCTTCAAGATCGGACAACTGTTCAGCAAGCTCATCTTGTATGTTGATGTCGACGTTATCAATTTGCGCCGAAAATGGCGCAATAATCCAATCAGGGATGTCGATGTTTTCCAAATCAACAAAGCGCAGTTTAAAATAGTCGCTTAATTTTTTAAGATGATTTGTATATATTTCCAAGTCTTCTTCTTTTATTTTTAATTGTTGCAGATTTGAAAAATACTTATAATCCTTACGTAGCAATGAAGATCTAAATAAATTTAATTTTACTTGGAAGCCTAACAGTATTGTCCGAGCTTGGATAATTGTTACATCTTTTCCTTGCAGTTTTGTTTGAACGTCCTTAAATTTTCCAATTAAGTCTGCTAAATAAAAAATATGGTTCTTATTGTTTTGGAGTTCATTGCTTAGAACAGGATTTATTTCGTTCAAAAATTCTGTCGTGGAGTCAAATAAATTGACGAACCGTTGCAAGCATACACCTCTAGACAACCATCTAACCTCGATGTGCAGAAGTAATTGATTAAATAACTCATTGTTTTCCTCACAAAGTTTGGCAAATAATCTTGATTTAAAAGCTTTAATTTGATTAATAAATTTAATACAAAACTGTAAAGCTTCATGTAACTCTGAACTCAGATATTTTGCTACTAAGTTGTGTCTATGCAACACACAATGAATAGTACAAATACCGGGCACTTTTTCTTTGAGGCATGTAACAAAACGTCGGTAACGCCCTACCATAGAAGGTGCGCCATCTGTGGCTACTGCTGTTATATTTTCAAGCGGAATGTCATATTTATTTAAATATTCTTGTAAACATCTAAAAATTGTCACTCCCTTCCCATCGGTTTCAAGATATTTAGCAAATAAAAATTCATCAATGACTTCTCCTTTAATTTTACTGAAATATCTAACATACGCCATAAGAATAGCAGAAATGCCAAAAACAGATTCATCAAGTTGTATAGAGAACTTGCAATTTTTTTGCTTATGAAACTACTGTGTTGTCTATTTCTTCGGCCATTTCGTCAATACGCCGTTTTACAGAATTTGCACTTAATGGCAAAGACTTTAAAACATTAGCAGAGTCTTTATTCATCACATTCTCAATGACGTCTTTAATTGCAGGTACTACAATTTCTTCTGCGATTGTGTGGGGTTTTCCCCTCTTTGCTATAGTAAGCAAAATCTTGTACGAAGCAATTAATCCTGCTTCATTTTCAATTTCAGTAGACTGTTTCATAAAACTTTTTAGAGTTGGTCGACATGTGAATTTTTTTTTGAGTTTTTGAAAAATTCTAATTCTTCATTTTTTTTATCTGAATGAAGCCTTTCAAGATGATCTTTCATTTTTGACGGTTTCATGTATTCATTTCCAAAAGTTTTTTTGCATATAAGACACGTAGGAATAGTTTCATTTGTCGGTGAACAAATAAATCCAAATTTTAAGTAATCCAATGAATAATACCGACATTTCTTTTTAGATACTGAAGCTGTCATTTTTAAATTAGGGTTCTGTAAATAAGTTAAAATTAAGTTGGTATATTATACTATTCCACATTATTAAAGCTTACCTTTTCACAAGTAACAATAACTAAAATTGATATCAAAACTAAACGAATAGTTTTATAGAAACAATAACAAATTATCCAATGGTAGATATAATAGTAGTAATAATGACACTACAAGCATTTAATACTGTTCACAGTTCACAAAGATCGCTGAAAATGCATATGATATTTGCGTTTGTAGCATTCAATGCAGAATTGGACAAGCGCACATATGCATCTGACTCATATGCAAGGCTCGTATGGTTTGCGATGGAGACAAAGGGCGAACCAACGACACGATGCGTAACTGCCGTATAAAAAAGAAAAAAACTAAAAGAACTAAAACCACACACATAAGAAGAAAGAAAACGGAGTACTGAAGATTCCCTTCGCGCTTAATGCATAGAAAGCCAACGGCAGTGTCGTCGCTCGCCAAGTCTGCGCCAAAGGCTCCTAATTGGTTGATGGATTCGCCAGCAAGAGACACGGATAAGCCTCAATCGCTCTTCTGGCTACATACTATGAGTCGTGCAAATTACAAACTGGTCACAAGGTCAAATTGTGACGTCACGGTATACATACGAAAACCCATAAGGAAAAAAGGGGCAGATTGTTTTCTGATTTATTATTTTATTTCCTATAAAGAATATAATATTAAGTCAATTATAAAAATATTTTAAATTTTTACGTACGCAGTTAGATATGTGTGATTTGCGTATTAAGAACTGTTTTTTCTTCGAGTCCCAATAGACCCCCATTCGACCCCTTGAGTCAGATAGACCCCTACTGTTGTTAAATAGACCCCTAGGGGTCTATATAGACCACTTTGGCGACCCCTGATGTAAAGTATTTCGTGCGAAATGCATTTTTTTTTAATGAACTGATTTTCCTAATCGCATTTTCAATTAATTGGTTTGGCAATTTGCATTTTTTCAATGGTTTGTTTTAGGGTCAGAACAACTTTGTTTAATGAAATACTGAACTGTAACTGCTTAAAATGTATTGTTAGATTTATATAATTTTTTGCCTAACGGAAATGAGTTAAACTTTTTTCAGCCCAAAGCACGTTAGCCCAGAGGGGCTATTAATTTCGTTTTGGCTTTTGCATTAAAAACTTTAAATGTCGATTCATTTTTCAAACTGTTGCTACCAAATATTACAGCCCTGTATTATATTTAAGGAAATTAAATAATGAAGAATCTGCATAAATGTATGTACGTTTCTGGTTGTGAAGAGTATTACTGCCTGAGAAAAATAGGTGAACAGTAGGAATAGTGTTTTACAGGAATTGTGAATTTATAAGAGTTTTTGTTGAAGGGTAGAATTTGTTTTCTTGGAATTTTTAAATGTTACTAATAAAAGTGATTTAATTTTATTCTGTACTCATAGCATTGGCTTTTCAAGTGGTTTAAAGGTAGTTTTCTAGTGAATTTACTAGTGAGAGTGGTAACATGCTTTTAACTGTGAACTAAATTGTTCTGGCTCGTCATTCTGAACTTTAATAGTTTGTTTGTATTGGTTGCTGAATTTCAGTTCTCGATCGAACTTGTTGCAGAGTTCGGATTTAATTCTAAACTAGAAGTGAGTTTTGTATTGGAATATAATCTTTGATACTAGAGGAATTAGAACCTTTATACTGTTACGAATTTTGCATTTGGATTGCTAATTTTGGTAGAATTATAATTTAAATTCTTGAGATCGGATTAGCTTTCTCTTTAAATGCGTTGTGCACTGCGTTCTATTTATTGTTTTTAGTAGTTTGAACTATAAATACTGATTAAAACTGCATGATATTGTGAACACTTGTACGAATATCTCTGAGGGAAATTCCAGCTTCCTCTTATATTTCGTTTGATAAGGAAAACTTTCACTAACCTTTTGTCGGACTTGTGCATTTAATCGATTACGAACCCGTACGCATGCAACGCCTTTTGCTCGCGACTCTCTTTGCAGCATTCCAAGAAAAGAGGGAAGACGCCGTGAACTCAGTTCAAGAAGAAATGAAAGCGAAACAAGAAAAGATGGAAGCTGGTCAAGAATCAGTTAAAGAAGAGCTGAGAGTTGTTCAGGAATCTATTAAAGAAGAAATGAAAGAAAAGATTGAAGCAGCTCAAAAGGAAATGAAAAGAGAAATTACCTGCGTAATAGAAAGCAAATTCGAGTCTACGGAACGTAAAATTGACGCTATTGTAAATAAATTTGGACACAATGAAATGTTCCTCCTCTAAAAGAACTGTAGGGATTTATATTTATTTTAAAAAACCAGTTAAATTTAATTTTTACTTTCCTATAAGCCTTCATTCCCCTAATTGTCAGTGCCAGAATATTTAAATTCGGTAGCGCGCGTAAGAAATGCAAATTCTACCAGTGGGAGAAAAGGTCTAAATATCGATTTCTAGATTAGGGAAAGTTAGAGAGAGTCTGGGAAATCTCTGTGCATTGTTGTACGCAAGCTTCGACTTAACATTTATTGCTGGTTAGACGTAGTTTTACAGCTATTACCTTGCTGCCAATAGATTCATTTACGCGCTGTAGGATACAGGTAAGTATGAGCCCTGTAGTTTAATTCTACTACTTGTTAATATCTTGAATTCTTGAGTTTTGATTCTACTGTTTCAGTTACCGCCCAAGCAGAGGCGTAGTATGTTAGCGTCAAGTTGACGCATTGTAAATAATTTAAAGAGTTTAATAAAGGGTAGTTTTAACCCTTTTTCGGTGCAATCACTATTTCTTCAGATTCTACACAAGCGATAGACAGTAGAACGTTACATCTGGCGCCGAAACATCCTACTCCGATCCAATGGCAAATAATCAGGACTATCATCTTTACATGAAACAGAAGTCGTAGACCTGATGGTGGCTAGCCTATTGGATGGATTTGGCTTTTAAATACACACCATGAGAGCAGCAATCAAACCTGCAGTGGTGTTCGAGGGTAAAACCTCCGTCACTTCATTACTGGAATCCCTTGAGACGCACTTTCAGCTGTATTCGGTACCCGAAAGACAAAAATTAGCTATCGCCTCTGGTGCCTTCTGAGGACAGGCCGAGTTTTGGTGGAAAGGAATTGGAAAATTCTTACTCGGGGAAGTCGGCAGCCTCACCTACAATTTTGAACATTTCAAGCGGCACTCCTAAAGACCTTCCCGATCGTGAAAGATCGTGCAAAACTTCAAGACGAACTCTACAGCTTTTATCAACGGAGCGTTGAGCACCTTACCGAGTTTATCCTGCGTAAAGTCAAACTAGTGAATATGCTATATGGAAGGAAGCCTAAAAACGAAGTAATTGAACTTATATTACCAAGATTACGTGTACCAGTACAAGATTTCGTGGAGCTGAGAAACACAAGAGCGCTGCAAGAGCTATTCGAATTAGCTGTAAAGTTTCAGAATCGGAGGATAGCGGAAAATTCGAGATTTCCTACCCAGGGTTACTATCAGCAATTCTCAGGACAGCCGGCCGCAAAAAGAAACATATACAACGGAGGAAAACGCTTTCTAACCAAGCCGTTAACGAGCAACAATGAAAACGATAAACGCAAAGACCGCCAGCGCACCCAGCAAATACCAGAAGAAAGAAGAATTTAAACGAATATAAGGGCCTGAGAAATTGAGGGTTCATATCCCCTGTGCATCGCAAACTCCCTCTAAGCTGTATGTAAATACCGTGGTGATCAAGAATTCCCAACTACCGGTAATCCAGGATCTTTTGAACGAAGTACCCGTAGAAGCACTCGTGGACACCGGCGCGGAAGGAAATTTTTAAAGCCAAATATTCTGCTATAGAAATTTCCGAACAATAAGATTGTTTAAAAATTGTAGCACAGAAATCGTTGCCGCACAAGGGAAAGTTTGCGAATGTGTGGGGAAGCTATCGCTGAACGTTCAGTTAAAAAACGAAGTTTTGAAAGTTCTATTTTTGGTGTTAAAAATTTGCAAAACAATGTAATTTTAGGTACAGAGTTTCTCAGGGCAGCGAACGCCACAATAAAGTTTGCAGAAAATTCTATTTTCTTGGATATGGTGCCAAAGGTGGTGAAAGAGGAAAATGTTCCTGATATCGATCTTCAGCATCTAAAACAAGATGAACGGGACAAACTGGAAGAACTCGTAAGTAGATTTAATATGTTATTTTCTGAGAAGACCGGGAATGCACAAATTGTTACCCATGTAATAGAAATAAAATCAAGCGAACCTTGCAGAACAAAACCTTGTTGATATAATGAGGAGAAAGAATCAATAATAGAACATCACACTGAACAAATGTTAAGGGATAAAATAATTATTCCCATCCATAGCGAATATGCTAGCCCAGTTGTGCCATGTAGAAAGGAAAATAACTCGGCCCCTTCATGCATGTGTTTTGTAGGGTTCTTCACCGACGCTTAAGTTAATTTTCATGTTTATTAGCTGATGTAGAATATAGAAATGAATTTAGGGTGTGTCTAAAAAGGTTGTTATGTGCTAACAAGTCGATGTGTGTTTAGGTGGAGATTTGCCCACTGTAACATTTTGCACTTGCGTTTTCACCCCACACATTGTGGAAAGCCAAAAGGAGATTAAAGTTTAAAATTTAAGCATAAATGCAATTGAAGAACTGTGTGTGCAGGAAACATCGTAATGTGCGGAAGAGCTGAAAAAGCTACGCTAAATGGAAAAAGGTTAGAAACTTAATAAAAGTTTGTAGCGTGAAGTTAAAGTGTTATTTATTGTTAGAATCATGTATTCATAAGTATTCCTTCCAGTCATTAAAGTCCAATTGAAAGATGATGGAGAAAAGTGCAACAAAACTATGATGTAAAAATATCTTCCGGTTATAATTTAAAATTTTTGTATTTCAATGTAAACGCGGCTCAGGGCTTCTTAGTTGTAGAATTTATTAGTTTGCAACAGATCTTTAAGGACCTTTATCGAAGTCTGTGAAATTCTGGCATAGACAAATATAGGGATTTATTTTAAATAAGCACTTAAATTTAATTTTAAGTTACTTTCCTATAAGCCTTCATTCCCCTAATCGTCAGTGCCAGAATATTTAAATTTGGTAGCGTGCGTCAGGAATGCAAATTCTACCAGTGGGAGAAAAAGTTTAATATCGATG
>KK121391.1:133534-155954 GCA_000611955.2 Stegodyphus mimosarum | reverse complement strand
TAGGGAAAATTAGAGAAAGTCTGGGAAATCTCTGTGCGTGATTGTACGCAAACTTCGGCTTAGCATTTACTGCTGGTTAGACGTGGCCCAATAGCTATTACCTTGCTGCCACTAGACTGATCTACGCGCTATAGGTTACAGGATTGTATGAGCCCTGTAGTTTAATTCCACTACTTGTTAATATCTTGAATTCTTGAGTTTTTAATTCTACTGTTTCAGTTACCCCCAAGCAGAGGCGTAGTATGTTAGCGTCAAGTTGACGTATCGTAAATAATTTGGAGTTAAATAAAGGGTAGTTTTATCCCCTCTTCGGTGCAATCACTGTTTCTCCAGATTCTACACAACAGATAGACAGTAGAACGTTACAGAACAAATAGAACAGTTTCTGCCGTGGAACAATAAACTGATGACAGTGTTTCTGCGGTCGCCAAGGACAATGATACCTTGAAGAAAAGCGTAGCGACGACAAGAAGCAATAGTGATGGTTTTAAATTTTTACACATGCCTGTCCGTCCCTCTCTGAAGTTATCCACGTATAATGGAAAGACCTCCTGGAAAGTATATAAGACACAGTTTTCTGTAGTGGCGGATGCAAATGGATGAGATTACCAAGCTAAGGCCTGTCATCTCGCCGCTTCTCTGAGAGCAGAGGCTATGGATATTCTTCAAAGTCTCTTTCAGAAAGCCAGAGACTAGATTTCGAAGGTCTATCCGACATGTTGGAGCTGCGCTTTGGAAAGAAGTTTTAAAAAATGTTAAAAGATTACAGAAGGCTTCAATTAAAATCCCGTCAACAGAAGCCCACGGAATCTTTCCAGAACTTGCCACGTATGTTGAAAGGCTGTCTCATCTCGCCTTTCCAGGATGCCCGACAGAAACAAGGGAAATCCTGTCTCTGCAGTACTTAATCGACGGCATCCGGGATCCCGAAATACAGAAAGCTTTACAAATGGCGGATGTCAAGGATTTAAAAAGCGCTCTAGTATACGCCATGAAATTCGAGGCAGCCCAGCAAGCAACTTGTAGAGACCGCCATTCAATCAGAGCTGCTCAAATCCAGGAACCAGTGGATCAAGCCACTGCTCGTCTAGACGATTAACCAGACATCTCAGTGCCTTGGGACGGAATAATGGTGACAAAAAACCGACTCTAAAGTGCTGGAAATGAGCTGCAGAAGGACACACACGAAGAAATTGCAGAACACCTCAGGACGCTACTAGCAAGAAGGAGGGAAACTAATTATTGGGCATTTTGCGGGGCGGAGCTTGCCAGATAATGAGAAGCCCCATTTTTTTATTTTTTAAGCCCCACATCTTTTTCCAGAATATTAGATTTTGATTGCTCTTTCAACTGGTCTTGTGGTTTGTTTTGGGAGGTAGCTAAGAGTGTCACTTGCAATGCAGTGCTCTCCTCAACTTACATAGACTGTTCAACAACTTACATAGACTGGACAATCTCTGTTTCTTCCTGTTTAGGTAGAGCTTTTGCCCAATGCTGTTACTTTTGCTGCAGTTCACATCGTGTCGTGAACATTTCATGGTGTTTAGGTTTTCAGACTTTCTAAACTGTGGAGTTTTTTTTAACACTTTCTTGTTCAGTTTGTAAATTTATATGTGTGTAACTTGCTTCACTTCAGTTTTATTGAATTCTTGTTGACTAGTTTAAGGAGTTATTTTTGGGGTCTTAATTGGTTTATTTATGAATTTTGAATTCTAACTTTTGAAACGTCGGCTTTGTTTTCCTTGAAGAAGTTTTTTTTCTTGCTTGTAACTAGTTTTGATCCAGTTGTACTCTGCACTTGTTTGAGACTTCCTTTATTTTCGGTTTCGGTTTCTTGACTGCATAGTTTATTTGTGCTTAAGGAAATGTTTTTGGCTGGCTCGAATTTTCATTTCCTGTTTTCAAGTTAAGTTTATGTAAATTATTTTTCCTCTTTGCTTCTAGTTGCCCTCTAGATTCGTTCGGCTTAGTTTTTGTGGAAGTTACTGTTTTCCGTTTCTGGAGTGTTCTCCGTGTGTTTCAACTTCTGTTACAGTTTATCAAGTTGTGAAAATGGGTTTAGTGACACTTCACTCTTGCGATTTGATTTTAGTGCAATTTGAGATGTATTTGAACTTGTTTTGTGTTTTAATTTTAATTTTAATTTGTGTAACTCAGTACTTATTTTGTAGGTACATTTCTTTTATCTCTGATCCCCGTGACAACTATTTTAACAAGTTAAATATTTGTATCGCCTGAACTTGTTACTTATATTGATTTTCTTCAAGTTAAAATCTTTAGTCGTATATATTTTTTCATGATCAGATTTATAATAAGGACAGGGTGCATATCCTTTGTAACATCTGCACGGAAGCGGAGCTTTCTGTTGTTCTTTAACTGATTGTGAATAACATTTACGATGACAGAGAGCTGTGTTTTGTTTACTGGGTTCTCAATTAAACTTAATTGACGTCTTGCTTCACTTTTCTTTTGAATGCTGCAAAAATTGAATAAATGGGTTCGTTTGGTAGAAGGGCGCTTGTAAATAACTTAGTTTAAGATCAGCAGTAATTCTTATCTTTTTTGTCTCCATGTGTTAGCTGGTGTCGAATTTTGTTTTTCACAGGTTAGGCTGACTCACTGGTTTCAGCAGAGGTCTTTGTGCTAAATATTCCTATTTGTGAAAGGGAGTGAAGTTTTAATAACAAAATACGAAGAGAGAATCTCGGATTGCTCAAGTTTAATTGTATGTGTAATTATTTAGGCCTATAATTTTTGGTGGTTGGAGAAACTGAGTTTTCTTAGAGGCTTGCACGGGTGTTTATGAGTGAGATTTGAGTTTTTAGAGTGGTCTGAGAAAAAAATTCTGGTGACAGCTCGTCTTGCTGGGGGCTTCCCTGTGTCAGCGAGCTGGGACTGCGTTCCTTCTTTTCTACCGAAGAAGCTTTTATCTGTCAGATGATTAAGAAACTTTTTGTGCGAGATTCGAAGATCACTTTATCGTGTAAATTCAACACAAATTTTCCCTCTTCACCTGAATCTCTGGATAATCTCTTCCGAACTCGAAAAATGGACGTTCCCCGAAATTGGTTTTTTGTGGAAAAAAAAGGAATGAACGTCTCTCTGCCGAAGCACCTCGTAGTCGAAGGCAGTTTTACAGCCAACTTTCCTACCGACGAATTCATCCTTCTGACGTCGCATGGAAATTGACACCTGTCTCCTGTTTCATTTCTGTTTTTTCATTCATCTGCTTTCCTTACTTTCCGTATAGAAACTTTTTTGTTTATGTGAAATCTATTTTAAACAACTAATATTAGTAATCTAAATTTGATGAATGACGCTTGGAAATAAATATGGTGTGGAATATTGTTAATTTTGGATGCAAGGGTAGTCTGGCCAGCTATCTGAATTTTTGACATTCTTGGAATTTAATAAATGTGTTTAATTTATATATTTTTATGATTCATCTGTGTTATTTACTTTTGGTCCGTCCAGTCACTCCATTTGTTTGAGTCGTAAGGCTTTTTGAAAACATGAAGACTTTACTTGGGATATTGTTAATATTTTTATAGCTTTCACAACGCGCCCTTTTAAGTTAATTAGCCACTCATTATAGTTATTTGAATTTTTTTAATGAATTGAATAGATTTGAGTTGCCAGGAATGTTTTTAAACTCTTGATTTTTTATTATTTTTGGGGAACTGAGTGATTGTTGTATGAGTATTTCTTGTCTGGTGTTTGTGACTTTGTGAATTAATGAATTTGAACTTTGTTGCTCTTGAGTTAATTACAGAACTGATGAATATGTAGTTTGTATGAATTAAAGAAGTGGTTAGGATGAAAATAGTTTTAGTTGGATAGATAGCATTCTATTTTACTTGGGTACCAGAGAAGGCTAATTCCTCTTTGTTTTTTCAGCTTAAATTTGTTGAGTGTGAATTTGCATTGATTAATTGATTCTAAGAAATAGTTTATTGATTAAATGTAAAGTGGGTTAGATCAATCACCCAATTCCTCCACAACACACTAAAGATTCAGAGTTTTCAGAGCATCCTTAGTTAGTTACTATAATTATTTTTTTGTATCCGGTACCAACCACGTAAATTTTATACCGATGAATTTTAGTAACAACCATTTTCAGAGATTTTTACAATAAGCTTATAGAATTCGCTTCCCCAGAAAGGACATTAGTCATCCTGAGATGATCTTACTCTCTCTAAGGTTTTGGTAGCAGATTACCTAATTTGTAACAAAATGTAATGTCATACCGTTGTTCCATCTCGGAGGAAATGTTTTGGACAATACCTTTCTTCTCAGGAAAGGAAAATAACTCTGGTGTTTTGATATACAAGCAACAAAATAAACAGTTTAAATTGACTTTAAGACTTGAGATATCACTCCTTTTAAGCATACATTTATTCTTTCACTTTATTATTTTATCATCTGGTCTTTAATTTGTCGGTTATTTCTCTATGAGCGCCCCTTATGTTTGTTTTCTTATTATGTAGATAACTATTATAGATCCTTACGATCCTTTCAAAATCTAAGTATCCAGATGAGTTCTAAAGTATTGGACCACAAGCAAACTGAAGAGTACAAAATTCCAAATAGTCCTTTTAATCATTCGCTTGTAAGCTAAGTACATTCACTGTACTGCTAGTAAAAGCATGTTTTTCTGCAAAATCAAAACGGTTATTAAAGCTCAAGTCCAGATTATTGGAGTTCTGTTGTGCTGGATGAAGAGAATAATAATAATAGTAATAAGTGTTGAAAGGAATGAAATTGCGCAAAATATTTTCTCACTCCTTAACGTCTGCCTTCGTGTTGTAATTGAAAGCTCATTCGACCACTCATTTTTCACATCTTCTGCGTCAACAAACTTAATGACTCTTTATGCGGCTTCCAAATTACAAAGTAGCAGACGATTATTTTCACCACCAGTATTTGACGATGGATCTCCACCTCTCCAGTCACTTTTTAAGAGAGAAAGAATGCAAGGTATTTTCTCTCTCCTTTGGTGTAACTGAAAGCAAGTACGTTTGGCAATCGGAAGGTACCAGATAGGGCATAGCACAATTTTCAAGTTTCCTGCCTCGTCAAATCTAATTACTCTAGAGTTATACGTAAAAAGATAATAAAAATGCATTTCATATTTAATTAAAAAGATGCGAAAGTCTGGGACAGTCGTATTCTAAAGTTATAATCAAAATCTAATCATTGAATATTCTTCTCTATTGGCGTACAGTCTGGTTGTTATTTTCTTTTAACAATGGATATAAACGTTATTCAATATGAATGTTCAATGAAAGCGAAATGCCACTTGATGTGGAGGTAACAGAGAACAAAACAAACAATTTTATCATTTACAGAAAAGGATGCAAACAAGCCACTTTTGGCCTCATATTAAACTAAAAGCTATATTTAACATGGTCGAGTACCTCAAGAATCTCGACTTTTTCATATTCACGCGCAAATTTAGAGTTACACGTGAATATCCGATATTGAGTATTCTGAAAACTGAAGCATTGAGGAGAGCGAAAAACGTTTGCTCAAAACGAGTGGCGAAAAACTTTCAAAAATAAAAAAACTATTAGCTTCATATCTACCAAATGTGCATTGGCTTTCATGATAGTTAATTCCACAACACATATCTCTTTGGACTACACTACACTATTGTCCAAAAACTTAAACATTTTCAAAAATATTTTACTTCAGTTATTATTGCCAAATAATGCAAGTAAAATTCACTTAATCAAAAAATCAAATATTATATTACCAAATTAGATAGCAGATATAATTTCTATAAAAAATGACATTCTGAATACGTATAAATGTTGATATGGATAGTGCCGTGAGTAAATATGCTTACTTTTCACACCTGACCGCAACTGGCTTCGACATAGAATGTATACTCAACAGCTACAAATTTAAATATCATTTCAGATTTTTAATGCATTTAATAGAATTTTATTCGTATTTATATTTGCAAATTATATATAACCACAATAACATAACATTTCACTTATCTGAACAACAAGAAAATCACAGCGTAAATTTTTCTAAACTTGAGAAAACGTCTGTAATTTAAATAACACATATTTAAGCACAAGAATCCTCATCTTCTAAAGCCCAGTAAATTTATAATATCCCTCATATCCGCCGCGGATTTCATTTCATCCAAACCAAAACCCAATTTTGTAACGCAACAGAATCGCATGAAGAATTGGCTGCATTCCAAAACAAAAGTACTGAATGGCATCCGCTGTTGCCATTCCAGTGATGTACAATTTTTTCTACTAGAGTTGATGCCAGACTTATTCTTGTAAAATGTGAGAGGCACAACGTCCTCCCACGGATATTACACAAAATGTTCTAACATTACAAATAAGATACAAAATCAATACTAATGCATTAGGAAAACATAAAAGGAACTTGGTTAGCATACAATATATATGATGGAGCATACTGAAATGTGATCAATAAAGAATAAACTTAAACAATTACAGTCAGTGCTAAACAAAAGGATTTAATTCCAAAATAAAGTCCAAAAATTCTATATTGTACATTATACCTAAGAGTTTGTTCTTGGTTTCAAGAGTCTGTCGTATCTAGATATGTTTTCTTTCAACTATCACGGTTAGCACAGGATCGCTGGCAGCTGAATCCTGTAGTGGACACAGTTTTCTGATTGGACTTACTAAATATCCACTGCTTGCTTTACCCTGTACCACTCTTGTAGCCCCATCTCATCTTCTGATAAATATTTTCACAATTTTGCCCATTGAACACATTACACGTTTCTTATTGTATAGTTCTATGAGGACCTTTAGCCGTTCCCCACCTTTAGCTTTTGACATTAAACGCTGGCCTTCTGCACCAGCTGGGCCAGATATTCCTTGCTGAAGCGACTTCTCAGTTCTTGTCTCAATGTATTTCAGTAATCTGCCTCACATTCAATTTCTGGGAATTGATGTAACCTAGATCTGGTACCCCCACTCGTTTCATGTCTTGTAGAAACAGGGAAGGTGTCAGGGGTACGAGCTTTTCTGAATCATCATAGATGCACGTTAAAGAACGGTTGTTTAATGTGGATTCAATGTCACACAGGACCGTCAGTAATTCCTCGAAATTCACCGACGATCTGCCTAAAATTCGCACGAGAAGGGTCTTCGTAGAACAAACTAAGCACTCACACCATCCCCCCACCACACAATCGTACGGGGATGAATTTCCCCTTTATTTAGAAACACTCGCTTTCTGTGATTTTACTCCAATCCAGGCATCTCAGAGCATTGTCTGTTCCGGTAAAATTACTTCCATTATCGGAATACACTGTCGAAGGACGGTATCGTCTGGCAATGAACCGACTCAGGGCCTGTAGAAAAGTTTCAGTACTCAGAGAGGTCAGTGGCTCCAGGTGATCTGCCCGGTACACTGCACAGGTGAACAAGAACATCCAAGCTTTACCCTTTGGTCTCAGAAGTAAAAGGCCACAAAGATCGACTCCAGTTGTTTCAAAGACTGACGAATCTCTTACTCTGTCAAGGGATTACTGAATCAGAGGGGTGGATAAGGCTTTAGCGGTAAATCTCCTACATACTACACATTGGCTTACGGAAGATCTTATGGAAGGCTTACGGAAGATGGACGAAATGATCCAGTATCACTCTCTTAATTTAGCTCCTAATATCTGTACTCCAGTATGACAGTGATTTTCATTATACTCTGTTATGAGGCATTTTGTCAAATAATGCTTGGACGGAGCAAGAAGGGATAAAGTAAACAGAATCCATCATCACGTTCAATTATTTTAGTTTAACTCTGAGGACTTCGTCGTTGTCTCTCACTACCAAGAGCCTGCGGACGGTATCTCCTTTCTCTTGCAAATGCTTCCTTTGCTATAGCCTCCACAGAAATGTTTCGCGATAGGTTTTTTTTCTACTGTTAGGGTATCAAAAGCAGAGGATGGTTTCTTTAGGAATTTGTTATCAAAACACAGAACCCAGCAGAATACTCGAACTATTTTAGAAAAACTCGAAAAACGTTTGTACCGCTCGAAATCTTCTAATTTTATGCTCAAATTGACAATCGTTCTCTTTTTAATATCTGCTGCAACAGAGGTTTCGTCTGGAGTAAATTCAAAGTCTGGCCATTCTTTCGGAGAGCTTTTCAGAAATTCCGGCATTTCCACCAATTGCAATGGCATAAATGTTGTGGAGTGTAGCCACTAGATGCCAGATCTTCAAGATTAAATTTCCTTGGGATATGTCTCCAACATTCCTATTTCGAGATTTTCCGAATCTCTTTTACTCTATTATTTACAAATATGCCCCAGTTTTCTTCTCTTTGTATCTAGAAAAGGGCCACAGTAGCGCCCATCCAGTAATATATCGGGACATCCACTAAGGACAGGGCTTCAATAGTATACCTTTCCAAGCGTGCACCTAGAATACAAGCCAGCAATTCCTAACGCGAAATATTTATTTTCTTTAAAGGAGATACGAGTGATTTTGCCATGATGAATCTGACGAAAACTTTGCCTTCTTGCTTACTCCTTAAGAAAATGATGGTCGCATAAGCGGCTTGACTCGCATCGCAAAAGACGCGTAGAGTCCACGAATCCTTATTTCCATAACCCATGCAACGAGGTAATTTACGGCGGGAAAGAATAGACAGCCTCTAGCACCATCTCGTAAATCTTGCTTGAAGTTCATCTGGTAATGGCATGTCCCAGTTCGATTTTGTTGCCCAAGCGTCTTGAAGTATTAATTTGCAGGTAATATGGCGGGCACAAAGAAAGTCCACATTCGAAGATCCATTTTGTCTTCTGCCACAATAGTAATCGACTGGCTTATAAAAACTTTCAGCTCTTCGGTATCATCGACTGACGTGACACAATTGTCAACATAAAATGATTTAGCAAGTTTTTTCGCAACAGCTTTCAATTCGGTTGCAACATGTGACAAATGAAATGAAATCACAGCTTCCAATAATTAGGGGTTACTAGTTAACCCAAAACAACCCTTTGATGATGAATAATTCCGATTCTATTATTAGCTCACCACAAAAACTTCAAGTAGTTTTGATCCTCGCGCTGTATCTCAGTTTGTAAAAAGGCCCACCTAATATCGGATGCTACACCGATTGCCTTTTCCCTAAACCGCATTAGAATGGCTGAGATTTCTTCTACAAGGTTTCGAACTTTTATCAAGCAATCATTTAGCCAAAGCGAACCAACGACTTTGCTCGATGCGTCGAACAAAGCCCTAATCGTGGTAGTGAGGCTACCTAATTTTATTACTGGATGATATGGTAAATAATGGCCTCCGTCATTCTTTACTGATTTTGAGATAATTACTATGACATCTTCCGACAACCATTCGTTGAACACCGTCCTATACTCATTAAATTTATTTAATTTTCTCAATTTTCTGGTCGTAGCAAAGAGCCTTCTTTCCGCAATATGTCAGTTAGAGGGAATCTCGGGAGGAATTTTAGAGCCCAAGGTAAACTCACGCAATATCTATCTTCGGTTCTGCGAGGGCCTGTAAGAAATTGCTTATGCGACTCTGGAAATGCTTTGGACATTATCTGCAATGCTGATAGTTTCTTACTTCCGCATAACGGAAGGTTCCATGTTTCGAATAACAAGATTGGTTACTAACATGGATGGGGGTACCCTCAAAACTTCGAATGATCATTCTTTTCGATTCTCCGCACAACGTCTATCCTAGTTTAGTATTTATGGCTGTCAAACCACCCTCAAGCTGAATTACTTTGCCAGTAAGTATTTGCCCCTAAATATCACTCCCTATGAGGATTTCTATTTCCAGGTGACCCTCACCAACTTCTGAAATCCAAATTTTGCGTCTTTTTAATTCCTTCAATAATTGACCTTTAAAAATGTGTGGTATCCCTCCAAAAATCGTATTTGGATCCAGAAAACTAAATTGATAGACTTCCATTTTCCCAACCGGGCTTACAGAATATCGCTTGTGATGTTGTGACTCAGTGTTTGTTCTTCCAAATAGGCATGAGTTAAATTCTTAGAGGAAGTGCTTTAACTGTTGATTGTGAAACACAAGATCGTTGGGATTTACAATCCAAGAGGCAGCTGACCACCTTCTTTACAATGTCTGAAACTACTTCAGTCATAAAGTGATAAGAGTGACTTCATTCATACATAAAGAAGATGACATTGTACTTTGTACCGTTACTGACTCTTTTCACTTTTCCTTATTCTCAACATTATTCTATGATACCTCCGGACATAAAATTGTAGGATGAGATCGCCTGCACAGATAGCGCTGAAAAAAACTGCTGACACTGCTTCGCAAAATGCCCTGGTTTAAGACAGAGAAGGCAGCATTTTAATTCTCTTAATTTGTCTAATCTTTCCTTTAAGCACATCGATCGAGCTGTAAAACATTCTTTGCTTTCGTGAGAGTTTCCTCAAAAAACTCATTTTTAGTCCAAAGGGGTTTTGTCCCTGAAGGACTATTGTTTTCGTTAAGAAGTTAAATAATGAAGAATCTGCATAAATCTATGTGTATTTCTCCAAATGTGATAAAACAACGGTACCTAAAGCCATCCAATTCTCAATAACGTAGGTTTCCACCCGAATATGCGCATCTGAAACCCGAATTTGGAATTTCTTTTATTATCTGTTTCATATTTTGTAAAACTTTAACGAATTTTTAATGAACAAATTCAAACGATTTAAAAGCGAGCAATGGCAACACTCTACGGGGGGGAAACCTTTTTATCTAGAGCGCGCGGAACTGTGTATCAGAAATTCTAAAGATGCACTCATTTTTAAATTATTTTGTGATATTGCTGTTCAACTGAATTTTATGGTTTAAGTGCGAAGAACATAATATTGAATAAAGAAAGGTAACACACAAAAAGTTAAAAAACGCCCCTTTGGACGTGATTTAAAATCTGAAACCTTCCAGAATTTTTTTTTTTTTTAGTCCAAAGAGGCTTTGTCCCTGAAGGACTATTGTTTTCGTTTTGCGATTTTGCGCTAAATCACTCTGAATGTCCGTTTCACTTTTCAAATTGTTGTCACGAAATATTATCGCTGTGTATTATATTTAAAGAAATTAAATAATTAAGAATCTGCATAAATGCATGTATGTTTCTCGAATTGTGATAAAACAACGGTACCTAGAGCCATCAAATTTTGAATGACGCAATCCTACTGCGAATATGGGCATCTGGAAGGCCAAATTTGAAATCGGAATTTGTTTTACTATCGATTTCATATTTTGTAAAACGTTAACGAAGAGCAAAATCGTGAGCAAATAGTAAGCTTTCGTGAGCAAAATCGGACACTTTTTAGTAACAGCTGAAAATGACAAAAACTTTGCTTCTGCTTCTTAGTATCTTATGGATAACCTTTACACTTTTTCACTTCATTTAATCTTTTGGGCATTAGACTGCATAAGTTTTTTTTGTTATCTCGGGACTTATTTTATGCCAATCCTCTTGAATCACTGCTTTCAGTTGCTGCCGCGAAAATATACTCTGTTTTCAAATTTCCGATTCTAGTCTTCGATTCTTTTTAATATTCCTTGCAATAAAGCGTTTCATTCCATGAGATAACTTAGATGGTTCCAGGTCTTCTTTTATTTCAATACGATTCTGTATCTCATAAAGATTAATAATATCACAAATTGTAAAATCTCTTAAATTAAAAAAATAGGCAATTTTTCTAATAGGTTTCCTTTTTTGTTGCAAATCAATAACTAATCTGTGGGTTTCTACCGATGTTTCCTTTCGTGATTGAGCCACTGCAAGAAAACATTAAAAATAACGAATATTTTCTATAAAGAAAATTCGAATTATAAAAGCAAACAGTTTTTAGAGTTTTGCCTAGTTTCTTTATTCAAACTAATTCCATAAAATTTCGTTTTTCATTTATTGCAGATGATTTTAATTAGAAATTATTAAAATGTCCGGTTAATTTTTTGGTATCGTACTAAAACGCTAATTTTTAAATTTACTATTTCGTTTTTTCAAATTTATTCAGTACACAGAGAAAGCTAAGAAAATACGTATTTAAAAGGAAAATATCCTTTATTAGTTTACAGTAAAGCTTTTCTCCTATAACTTAAAAAAGTTAAAATATTGTTGTGCTCGATCATTTTGGTGAGACACTGTAGAATGTATACTCAACATCTACAAATTTAAATACCATTCCGCATTTCGTGTATGCATTTAATAGAAATCTATTTACATATTTAACATCTACAAATTTACATACCATTCCAGATTCCTGAATGTATTTAATAGAAATCTATTCACATTATATTTGCAAATTATATATAACTACAATAACATATCATTTCACTTAGATGAACAACGAGAATAAGCACAGCGTATTTTTTTAAACTTGAGAAACGTTTGTAATTTAAATACCACAAACTGAAGTAAGGAGTCCGCATCTTTTAAAACGCAGCAAATTCATAACTATGCCTAATATTCGCAACAGATTTTATTTCATCCAAACCAAAGCTCAATTTCGTAACGCAACAGAATCGCAAGAATTGGCTTCATTCCAAAACGAAAGTACGAAATATCATCCGCTGTTGCCATTCAAGCGATGCACAATTTCTTCTACTATTGTTGTTGCCAGACCTTTTTTTCGTAAAATGTGAGAGGCACAACAGATAGAGAACAAATTTGGTACTCGAAAATGGATAAATTATTTTGAAGATCTTTAGATTAAGAATTAAAATTTCGTTCTAATATATATTTCTCACATATGTTAAAAGTAATTTTCAAATTTCCTTTTTATGTAATTATTAGAATAATGATTGAAGTAATGTATGAAAAATTCCAAGGAAAAATTTTCAGTTCCATCGTTTATTTAAGCAGGAAAAAATATTTTTAAAAATGATTAAAGCAAGAAATAAATAGTAAATGAAATTAAAATGTGCATGAAATTAAAAGAATTTTTTGTATGTTTTTCCTTTATCATGTTCATTCCAGAAAAAAAGCATAAAAAATGTGAAATGTCAGAAAATCAGTAGATATTCTGAATTTAGATTTTTTTCCAAGCTTAACCTAATTTTAAATTCTAAATTTGTCTTTAATCTTCTAGTTATTAAAGGTTTGACCTTGAAACCCTAACGTTCCTCGAAATGTCATGAATAATAATAATTTTCTTCATTATAATTCTAAAATGTCTTTCTCGTTTTAACTTTGGCTCCTTTTCATCCAATATACATTAAACCCGAAATCGAATCGATCAAAAGCTGGCAGAACTTCTCGCACTAAGCGAATTGATAAACCAACAATTTTTATATGTAACCAGTCCTTTAATATAAACTATTGTGAACTCACTCTAGCAACGAGGGTGCCCTCTGGTGAGCAACTAGAGAAAGACTTCAGTAAAGTCCAAGTGTTAAATGTTAGGTAGTATCAGACTCTTGCTCTGTAATATTAAAATTATATGTCATGTCCGTGTGTAGTTTAAACCTGTCAACAAATTATTGTTACACTATAAAGGACTATTTTGTGACCCCATCCAACACGACCTCCCGCAACTGACGCCCAAAGTTAATGTTTAACTTTAAGAATTTTCACTTGGACATTGCTCAGTTTCTCTTTGAGAACCACAGCTTGCATCCACACCCGCTGGAACACCCAGTTCCTGCCAATGGATAAAACTTTCGGTAAAGTAATCCTCGCCTGTCAGATATGAATATTCTTTTTTTCCGGCGCTACGTGAAAATACTTCACTATGAAAACGGGGAAATACTTAACTGTATTCTTAAAGTATATATTTATCTTTATAAATATTATGTCATCTTGAAATGATTGAGAAATTCTTTGATTTTTGTCTACACATAATGCATGCACAAGATTGTTTTCTTCGGCTGAGAGAAACTATTCGACAACTGAACGAGAAGCTCTCGCTTTCGTCTGGGCCGTAAAGAAATTTCGTGGTTACGTCGAAGGATCAGAAGTAACTGTAGCATCTTATCATCAGCCTTTCAAATGGCTTTTGAACCTCCAAGTCTCCACCCGAATGACTTCTTAGATGGGCATTTGAAATTCAGTTTTTCAACCTGAAAGTATAATATATCCCTGGAAAGGCAAACGTCATCTCTGACATGCTGTTCCGTCCAAGCTCCGAGCATGAAGTTTCAGTTTGCGAGATTTGAAATATATCTAAAGTAGACATGCCCACAAGACGTCCAGAAGAAATGCGTGAATCCCAACTTAAAGATACTAATTTTTAAAAAAAAATTATGTAAAGTTTTGAGTCCACTCAGAAAATTGAAGAATGTGCCAACTGTATTGAACGGGGATTCTTTATGAATCAATGTGTTCTCTACCAATACGTCCCTGACTCTGCTTCAGAAGAGGCCCAGTTAGTCATTCCAACTGCCGAGCGTAAATCCATCATGCCAAAGCACCATGAAGACCCGATGGCTGATTATGGAGAGTAAGGAACATTCCAAAGAATTACCAGACGCTATTATTGGACTCTTATGAAAAAGTAGATATGTGAATAAGTGAAAAGGTATCCTGAATGCAACCGCTACAAAACTACCAACCAAACGCCAACTGGACTGCGCAGAACACCTGTCTATTCTCAACATTCTGAGATCATCTCTATCGACTTGTTTGGACCACAGCCACAAACTGACAATGGATCTCCACTATTGAAGACTATGCTGAGAGATAGGTTGAATGATTTCCTCCTGATCATGCTACATCACGCGACTGCATAATAACCTTGACTGAAGAAGTATTTATGCGGCGTGGCTATATCATAAAGAATCATCAGCAATAACGGAACCCAGTTTATTAGTGGCGTTTTGCAACAAGTTTGTAGCACATTAAATATCAATCAAAATTTGATACCAATTTACTTTCCTCAATCAAATCCTGTGGAACGAAAAAACTGGAACCTAAAACATCGTCTTGCAATCCTTGTAGGAGATGCGTATGACAACTGGAATTCGAAATTCCCAGTTATTAGTTTCGCTATGAATACGGCCGTCTGTGAAACTACAGACCATACAACAGCATTCCTTATGTTTGGAAAACAGCTGAGGACTGTCGACGCTATTGTCCACGATTTCAAAGCTGTGGTCGAAAATGATAACTTTGTTCCTGAAATCACCCCTTTTCTTAAATTATTTGCAACTACTACAAAAGACATATGAGAACGTATCGAAATGAAGCAAGATAAATGTAAAACGTAATATGACAAAGGAAGACGACAAGTGTTTTATTCACCAGCTGTTTATTTACCAAGAGTGGGTCAGTTTGCATCTCGTTAGTAATGCAAGAAACAAAAAGTCTTCGAAGTTCATACCAAAGTGTTGACGTTCTATACTTGGTAATAATAGACAAATCATCTATTTCCTACTTTGGGCTGTTTTAGATAAAGGCTATTTAGTCATGCGCGATTCTTCGGCACTATTTTGTCGAGCTATTCGTGCAGGATTCTCAAGTTCGGATTCTCCTTCAACAGCAGTGTTGCTGGGGGTTCTATCAAAAACAGTCATCTTAATTATTTTGAATAGTACTTAATTATGCTACAGCGTAGCAAAACTGATTCCGCAAGATTTCACGACATAAAATAAGGAAAAATATTCCTTTCTAAGATAAAATTAATTCCTCTTATTGTATGAAGTACAGAGTGTCTCAAAAATATTAACCAACTTTAAGGAGAGTTAGGGCACATCATAAAGATTGAGAATTGCGTCGTAACCCATGGCGGGAAACGTCATCGAACATCGCTAGGTGGTTGTTGTGCACGAGAGCGTTGGAGGGAAAAGTGAGGATTTCCACATTCCAGCGGTAGCCAGCATACGAAGAGCATGCAACGGTACACGAACACTGAGCTTGCAGACATTCACCTGGTATATAAAACAGCAAGCAGTTCAACGAATTTATCGAGAACGCTTCCCAGAGAGACATCAACCGCATAACAATGTTTTTGCATTTGTGCGTCGTAGCATGAGTACGGGTCATTAAATACCAGGATTAGTGAGGGCAGGCCACGATGGACGCATTCGATCATTATGGAAAGTATGTTGCATGCCGTACAGACTAGTCCTAGTATACCGTTGCTCTGCCTTAAGAGTGTCTCCTTACAGTGTACAATGTCTATTAAGTCGAGTGCTTACACGTCTTTTATCTCCAAAGGATTCAGTTACTGCTCCCCGGTGATCTTCCTACATGTGTGCGTTTCGCACAGTGGTATCTGCAACAAAGTGTTAGATATGAATTTCTCAACTTATGTCTTTTTCACTAATGAGGTTACATTAAATAGGGATGGCGTACTAAATCAGCACAATACGCGTTTGTGATCTCAAGGTGTGCGGTACCATGCAGCACAACATCGCTTCGACATTAATGTGTGAGCTGGCTTGCCGGCACTACTTAGTCGGGCTTACCTTTTAGTATTCTGCATGACTACAGCGAATTATTGGATCTTTCTGGAGCAGGTTCTTTCCAGCTCACTTGACAATGTTCCAGCTAATATGAAGCGCGACATATCGTCCCAACATAATGGGGCTCCTACTCCTTTTGGATTGGCTGTTCGCAAGCATTTGAACAGGTCATTGTGTCATTGATGGATTGGCCGTTGTCCATCGGTCCCCTAGCCCCTCTGCTCCCCTGATTTATCGAACCTTGATTTCTTTCTGTAGGAAGTCATCAATTATATCGTGTATCACGATCCTGTGGAGTCGGAAATGGATGCCGTAGCAAGACTTGTCTGCGCTGCTTTAGTCCAAAAACTCCCGGTGTGTTCGACCATATCCAGCAACCAATGTTCCGTTCGTGTCAGGCATGCTTGGCGTCTGATGGTGCAGACTTCGGGCATCTGTTGTAACATTAGAGCTGCAGTCATCTCATACGTCATTTGTACTCTTGATGTCCAATAAACATTTCAAATTAATCACTTGTTTGTGTCCTTTCCGATCTTCTACCTCTGCTACTACTTGCTCCTGAGGTTTCCGGTCACGGGTTGATGTGCAATTCTTATGATGTGCCCTACCTCCCCTAGAAGTTTTTCGCTACATTTTCGAGATACCCTGTATATAATAACATGAAATGCATAAATCTTTACAAACTAAAGGAAATAATCACTTACTTTCCAAAATGTTCCTGAAAGTTTTTAAAAAGTACCTAAAATTAGTAATTTATTCTTTACCCTACAGCTGTATTGTAAGATTTTTTTCGGTTTGCAACATAGGAGCTTAAAGAGGTTGTACAACTAAATTCTTAAAAAAAAAAAATATTTTTTTTTTTTTGGATATTGAATTTCCTTCTTTGTGTTTCATCAGAAACATTTAAATTTAGAAACTAATCCATGAGAAGAATACGAAATATTTTTTTAAACAAATAATTTAGGTTTTACTTTGTTCAGAAAAAAAGTTTTTGAGACAAAGCTTTGGATACAAACTTTTCTGGATAAACCTTTTTCATACAACATGATATTTTTTTCTTTAGCAAATATATACGTGTTTTCAAGTTTCAAATAATATGTATTTAACTTCGTTCAAACTAAAATTGGTCGGTATCAAGTATTATGTTAAGTTAAAAATACCTCAAATATATATTTCAAAAATTATTTTGATTTGTTCATGCATAAGATAAATGTGTCTTACTCAAATAAGTAATGTAAATATCTGGACAATTTTTATCTCTATTTTTCGGCTGATTGATCACTGAACTAATTAAATTTAATACATGTAAAGTTATAAGGTATTTCTTCCGCCTTCTTGGCATGGCTTCGTGGTGTAGTAGTTAGCACGCTCCACTCGTATTCGAGAAGTCCGTGGTTCGAGTTCCGGCGAGGGCATTCATTTCTCATTCTTCCCATCTCCTACTACAAAATATTCTAATGACTCTACAGCGGCGCCCGAACTAAAAAAGGTGGTGAATGATGATTCTCCACCACCAGGATTTGGCGATTCGCTCCCCCAGTCGCCCTTTAAAAGGGGGAATATATAAGATATTTCTCTCACCTTTTTAGCTTGCCTTCGAGGTGCAGTGGTCAGCAAGCTCGGCGTGTATTCGAGAGGTCCGAGGTTCGAGTCCCGACGAAAGCATTGCTCGTTTTTCACAATTCCTGCTTTAAAAAATCCTAATATCACACAGTGGCGCCCGAACAAAAAGGTGATGGATGATGATTCTCCACCAACAGGATTTGGCGATTGGGTCCCCTAACCCCCAGTCACCCATTAAATGGGGGAGTATATAAGGTATTTCTCCAGCCTTCTTGGCATACCTTCGTGGTGTAGTGGTCAGCACGCTCGTCGAGTGTTCGAGAGGTCCGTGGTTCGAGTCTCGGCGAGGGCATTGCTCATTTTTCATCTCTCCTGCTTTCAAAAAATATCTAATGTCTCTACTAAGGAATCTAAGATATGTTTCTTTCTAGCGTCCTGGTGTAAATCAAATTATATGTTCTTAATTCACTTTAGTCAAAATCTAGAATGATTATTTCTGTACATTATGAAAATCTCTACTACATAATTATCATCTAAGTCCAGCTGAATATTTTAAGTATCTCTTATCCAAAAATTCAACACGTTGATAAGAATCACGCTTATAAAACGGCCGCATTAATCTAATTTAGTTTAATAAATTTTCAGTTTCCCTGGGTATTGAAGAACCAATGGAAACTAAAAATAATCCATGGCATCGAAGAACCCCAAAAAGGAAAGAAATCTGCTGTAAAAATTTGTAATCATTGATAGCTGACGCTTTTCATTGATAGCTGACGCTTTAGGACGTTAAGCAAAACTGGAACGTTTTAAAAAACCAGTAATCAATGCCGTAAAATCATGACACATTCTCATTAAATGATTCATTCTACTACTTTCTCAGTACTCAGCAGGTTGTATATTTTGTTGCTCTTGTCTCTCACGTCGATGTTTAAAAACCCCCCAGACATTCCAAAGTTTGGAGTTGATAGCCATGCCAGTAATCGAAACATTTGTCAAATTGTTTCGATTCCGATTTCTCCATTGCTTCCCCACATTGCTTTTAAAAATATGATATCGAAAACCTAAAAATATGATACTATTAGGAAAACTCTCTCAGATCTAGATCTCAAGATCTAAATTTTTAAAAACCGCCAAAGAAAGCTCAAATGATAAATTCTAACCTTAAACTTCAACCGTTTAAGGCTAAAAACATTGAAGAATTTAAATCTTCAGAAAATATTGCTAGATAAAAGGCCACTACTTCTGATGGATCAATGGAATTTTTAGAAGCACACGCTCTCCTTAACCCAACTGACGAACAACTCTCAAGTAACGAAGTCACCCATTGGAATGACGACTGAACTACTCTTGTAAATATATATAATTAATGCTAACGATAACATGGAAATAGTTCATAATAACGGGTTTCAACCGCTAGTTGATAATGAAAATGTACTAAACCCTGAATCTTCCAATTCTAACTCTGAAACCTTTGAAGAAAATGTTCCTCCCATGATCATTTCACATGACAAATATCATTGGCTTGAATACAAGTATTACGTGCAAATTGCAAAAATGAATATGATGAACAGATAAAATCAGTATCATTTTTCCTTTACATCAAGCCTGTTTCCGACTTTACAAACACAGCGAAACATTTTCAGAATGAAAAGATAAATTTTTCCACTTATCAGATAAATTTCGAAATCCCCATTACAGCCATCTTCAAAATTTCTGTCCTTGTCAATATCTAAAGATGGAAGTTTTGAAGACCTACAGCAACGAAAATTTCCAGTAATTAAAATACGACAATTAAAGAACGAAACTGTAATAATAGAAAATAGTTTCAATAAATAATAAATCAAATACCAAATTAACAAATGAGTGCAAAGTTTACAAATTTAGAAATAAATAGGACCATGGCCTTGTAGAGTCATTAGGATATTTAGAAGCAGAAGAGATGAAAATGAGCAATGCCTTCGCCAGGAATCGAGACACGGACCTCTTGGTTACACGTCGAGCGTGCTGACCACTACACCACGAAGGCATGCGAAGAAGGCGGGAGAAATACCTTATATACTCCCCCCTTTTAAAGGGAGACTGGGGTTTGGGGGACACAGTTGCCAAATCGTGGTGGTGGAGAATCATCATCCCCCACCTTTTTAGTTCGGGCACCAGTTGTAGAGTCATTAGGTTATTTAAAAGCAGAAGAGATGAAAAATGAGCAACGCCTTCGCCGGGAATTGAACCACGGACCTCTCGGTTACGCGTCGAGCGTGCTGACCACTACACCACGAAGGCATCCGAAGAAGGCGGGAGAAATACCTTATAACCTTTAGAGAAGAAAGATCGAGTTTAATTGATCAAGTGATTTTTCCAGAACGGCAGTAATTTTTCAACTGCACTGCCAGAATATCGACGCTTCAAAGGCTTATGAAAAGAGCCTATGTAAACACAGGATTTGAAAAAGATGGTTTCTAAATTTGAAAAGACAGGAGTTGTGTGTAATGAGAGGAAGACGGAGGAAACGAATTCCAAATGAAACTGCAGAAGTCACTGTTGTCATGATCGAAAGAACACCCGGTTCCTAATATTCTTCGACAAGCTCTCAACATTTTTCAACATCACGGTCAATCGCGGTGATACTTGATTTTTCTCTCCCTTGTATAGTTAAGTTATGAAGAACTACGTCTTATAGACTCGGACAAACGCATTGACTTTGCAAGCCTTCTTTTGGCCAGAAAAGCAGATGGCAACGCATGGCCTTGAAACGTTTTGTTAGAAGAGTCACATTTCACCCTAGACGGGCAGTTAAACTCAAAACTGTCGCATATGAAGTATTGAAAGTCCTAATGTTGTGCATGAACTGTCCCTGTATCCTGATTACATTACTGCATGGTGTAGTTTTATGGCTGATTTCATTTTTGATCCCTTTTTCTTTGAGGAGAACGAAGCTACTCCTCAAGGTACTCAAAGATGTTCCATCACGGCTGTGCGAACTTGTCCAACAAGTCACTCTTGCCTTAGAGGAGCGAAAATGTTTAGAGATTACTGTCTTTATGCAAGATTGTGCACCATCTTTTGTTAGTGGACCAGTGAAAGAACTGCTTACTTTCCCCTTTGGAAATGATTGAGCAATTTTGAAAATTTTCCTGAGTGCCTGGCCTCCTCGTGCTGCGGACTTGAATTCCTATGAAAGGAAGTTGTGAGGACTTCTAAAGATAGTGTCTCTGAAGGAAGCACATGAATTATTTCGGACTTAAAAGGAGGCATAACACGACATGTTGCTTGAATTGATCGGAAACCCGTTCGTGCTACTAATGGACATGCTATAACATGCTTTGAACATGTGACTGATGTAACTGAAATGCATATTGAACAAATGCAGTGATTAAATAAAGTTCTGTGTATATATATGGGAGCTCATTCCTTTCTCCATCCATATATATTGTTATCGGCCCCTTTGGAATGCTGAAAAACTCTTCCTCTCAAAACAGAGCGGGAAAGAGAAAGTACCGAGGCAGAATAAGGCTGATGCTTGAGGGAAAAAAGTGGTAGGAGTTACGAGCAGAAGTAGTTACGAGCAGGTAGCTTCAACACAGTTTCTTTCCAGTTTGCAATTGAATAGCTCAATACGTAAATTTCTTACGTAAAATCTTCATATACAGTCTTCCACAGTCTTAAATTAATCCTAAATGTAAGCATCATCTAAAAAATAAGTGTGCGTGTCTGCAATCCTGAAGTGACTATTCTGATCAAATAAGATACCATATATATATATATATGGTATATATATATATATATATGTGTGTGTGTGTCAGATAAAAAAATGTGAATCAAAATAACTAAATTTGCAATAGCCCCTTAATTCTTCATTTTAATTTAGATATCTCCCCTTTATATTCTAAAAAAAGTATTTGCTTGTGGTAAACTTCTCAGGACTGCGTCATTTCAAGAAAAATCAATATTATATGATTACGTAGCGCTGGTGAAGTAAATGGTTTTGAGGACTAAAATTCTAACAGCTAATAATAATTTTAGAGCTTTATTAATTAGCTAGTCAAAATGATATCGAAATCGAAACTAGCCTATTCTGAATTAAGATTTCGTCCTGATCGCATTACACTTCCCTTCTGCTTCTCTACTTAGCTAGACAGCTGCTCGTGCTTCTCTTCTTGCCGCAAAGATGAAAAAAAAATTAATGTTTTGGAACAGGTACGAAAAGCTGTTTATGGCCGCCAATATCAATTAAAATAAAAATAAATTTTTATATATGCCAGTACTGCTCCTTTTTAAATCTCCCTCGACTGCCCTGTTTGTTCTCATTATAGATCAACATGTACACAATGAACTTCTCTACAATATTACAGATATATATATATATATATATGTGTGTGTGTATGTATATATACACTGTATGTAACCTGGTCAGCTATCTAAAAACATCATTAATACACGCACACACACATATATATATA
>KK121391.1:116448-133516 GCA_000611955.2 Stegodyphus mimosarum | reverse complement strand
GAATGCCAAAAGCCATAGTACATCCTAAACCCTCTGAAATCCTATTCGAAGAAGCACGTTAGTGCCAAAATTACACATTAAATACAATTAAAACTTAAAATCCTAAGTAAAGATTTACATGAAAATATAACTCAAATAATGCTTAGAAAATTGTAATTTATGGGCAAAATTGGGAAAAGCTGAAGTTGTAATAAAAACAAGGTATACAATAAAAATAGTAATATCTCAGTGAGAGTTGCATACTTGTCTCGTCAGGGAAAAAGAACCGTGCCCCTTTCGCTGACATATTACTTCCACGCGTTTCAACTGACGACTAATTGAGACAATACTGTGTCAATTAATTGACTAAATTTTGAAATCTATTACATCTTTCAATACTAATCTAAATCGTCTCAATTAGACGCCCCTTTTCCCTAACGACGCCTTGCACACATATATATATATATATATATGTTTTAGACCCCTTGCACATATATATATATGTGCATTAATCATATTTAAAGATAACTGTCAGGCTTTCCTTACGGAAACTTCAGTCATCTACAAGCGTTCCAAACTAAGCCTGTACCGATTGTTATCAGAATTGCAATAAGACACCCACGTTCGCCCTCAGTTGCTAGTTTAAAGTATTTTTACATATTAAAATTCAACTCAATCAATCATTAATTTTAAATTAAAATCGATAAATTTATAGCTGTAGCATTAAATGTATTTAATAATTTTCCTCATGATCATAACGGCAAATTTTCCCAATAAAGTCCCCTGAAAATTACGAAAACTATTTAGAAAAGGTAAGAAAAATTTCTAAATAAAAAAAAAATTGCTGTAAAACAGTTCTCTTAAATTTAATTAATCTAAAATAAATATACGTTTCAATTGACAGGCAATAGCCTAAAATTAAATTAATTACTACTGCGTGCTCGAATTCATAACACAAAAGAACTTTGTTTCAGTGTGAGTTGAATCTCAATTTTTAATAGTAAAGAAACAACTAAAAATAGCCCAAGAAATACTGAGAAATAAATTGAAATTTTCCTTAGAACATGACGAATTTTGAAAATTACTAAATCGCTCACAGATAAAAAAAATCACAGTGTAGGCTCGGTAATGCAATATTTATGAACTAAAAGTACGTATAATAAATCAGATCTGATGACATACCTGTTTTATTTCATGACCAATATTATCGATTTTTATATATATTTGTAATTTGCTCCATCTTCTACAGCACTTTATTATTGCAATGTTATAGATTACTTATATCCACCCATATGACAGAAGAAGACTAAAACGTTCTCCGTGGCAGACAAAAAAATGTCGAAAATTCTTGTGTTAAGAATATAGAATATAATCGTGAACTATGACAATTCTCGAGCAAATGTTTTGTGTAATACTACTGGTTTTCTAGTCAGTTAAAGGCCATTACTAAATCATATAAATGAAATTTCCTAACAAATAATTTGTAACTATGCGTTATAAAAATTTACTAAGTTAAGTTTCATTTGAAACACCTTATTAGAACAAAGCACTTCGGATAATTTAATAAAAATTTAGGTACAAATTTCATTAGCAAGTAAACGAATTTGTTTATTGTCTTGTTAATACTCTGCCTGTCCGAAATATATTATCTACTACTGTTACTTTCGCATTCTAACAAAATTCGGACGATATTAACAAACTAGATTGTCTTAAAAACTAGAGAACTTCGTTTTAATCATAAAAAAAGAGAATAGACTGATACTTTTTCCGTCTTGGCTATTTACTAATCATCTTTTGCAGTGAAGTACTTCACAAAAACCGTATCCAAGCTTTTCTTACTTACAGTTTATGCGGCAGAAGCTCTAAATCATAAATGTTTAACGTCGCTTATAATCGATAAAACGCTCTCAAGCTCCTAGGGGTAATTGACTCTTAGATTTGCACTACAATAAATGCAGACCAATAAGGCTTCCGGAATAGCGCCTGTCTGTGCGGCAGCATTATGCCGTTAGTAAGAAAAATCCTTTATAGCAATTGTATGTTTCTTAGCTGTCTCTAGAATCGAAGTAGGGAGGTTATGATTTACCGGGTTGTTCAATAAACAATTTCCGAGAGCTGTATTAAAATGCGTGCTTGAAACTCGGAGTATTTATTAACTAGTCACAATAATTGCAGAATTATGGTAAATTTCATTGAAAAAGAGGAAATGAAGAGCCTTTTTCTTTCCGTCGTTCAGATGAAGAACGAAAAATCTTGGAATCACCCGGATTGCTGTAAACCGCGTAAAGCACATCTGATAAGATTTGTTTTATTATTATAATAAAAACGTCAAAATATTTTTATATAGTATTTTTGTACATGTTAAGTGGAAGAAGAGGTTTCTAAACTCAACTTCATTGAAAGAATATGCAGCAGTTTACTGCGATTTGAGATAGATCAAAAGAAAATAATCTTTGATGCCAGTGCAATCTGGGCTTTTATTTAAGAGTTTAGTTAGAGCTTACATATATTTGGTCATCTGTGCCAATGTATTTTACTTCTCTAAAGACATTTGCCCTAATGGTCAACTTCACTGCAAGATGAAAATTCTGTAAGCTGCTAAGCTCTTTATAAGGAATTTTCTGTTCCACTATAAAAAAACACTAAATTTTCACGAACGATATAAATTTATTAATGACAGAATGTGATTTACGTTATTATATTAAATACCATAGACGTTTAACTGAAAGCAACTACAAGTTCTCCTCCAAACGAATCTAGTACACACTATTTTAAAAAATATGCAGGAAGATATTTGCATCAAATCTTTCAAGCATGGCATCAAACAGCATACCCCATGACTCATCATCCATTTCATGTAACCTCGTAACAATTATTTTGTATCTTAGTTTTTCCCTAACAGTTTTCTGGTTACAATTTTGAATTTTTTTGCATAATGACCCTTGCTTTTAATGCACGTCATGCCTGGAAAGATATCCATGCATACAGGCATGCATGCATACTTCGTCTTCAAACTTAAAGTATTCTGAAGAAATGGTGTTGTTAAAGTGTCCATGAGTGGTATGGGAGATACTTTTTCACAGACGGTAACAAATGTTTTCTAAAGATTTCATTTATTGGTCACTATTGATGGCCATTTGAATGTATTTCAGACTATCTTTGGCTTTAAAAGATATGTATTTCCATATCATGTAATTAATAATACATTATATTTAACAAGGCAGTTAAAATTTTCTTGATGAATCCTGGAATGAGAAAGGGTTGTTGGAGGAAACTGGTTCTTATCCCTAAACATGATCTTGTACTAGCCCATGGATGATAACATCTGAAGAACGCTCTCTTAAAATGAGATTCGTTTTTTACTGATTTTGACTCATCTACCCAGTCAAACTCAGTCTTTTGTGCAAAGTTCAATTTCTTCCTTTGCTCATAAAAGTGTTTATCTGAATGCGTCAAAGAACTCAGTTACTCAGCGTCTGAACCGAATAATGACTTTGTAAGGTTTATCCTAATTTTATTAGCAGTTATTTAAGTTTATGCATATTTCCTATCTATTCTAGTTTCAGATTACAATTTCCTACCAGAATGTAATTTCAGAAACGCAGTTAATGCAAATGAGTAAAGAGTACTATTTAAGTCGATGTTTCCCCGACTTCGAGAGAGAGCCTGAGTTCCTGACTAGCGCGCGTTTGCCTTTCGCCTACGTCTCTCTTAGCTATTGCTACGCTCAGCCGTACTTTAGGGCCTTGTTTGGCTTCACCGACTTAATTAAGATTTAGGGGCCAACTACTTGGAATCTTGATGGCTTCGAATATATCTTTCAGTTAGCTTTAGTTAAGCTTAGTTAAGTTTAATTTTCTATTTATTTGAGTTCAAGCCCAAGTGGAGGCTTTGCTGTACGTTCCGAGTTAGAACTAATTCTATCATATTTATTCTGAGAAATAAAAGGTAGTTAACCCTTCTTAAGTCTGACGTCTCTATTCACACTTAAGTGATTATTCGCTTACTTGTGTTTGTGGGGTTCAAGGACTGAACACTGAATTAAATAAGTAAAACTCCACAACTTTTTGGAGGCTTTTCTAATGAAAACTGGGTCATACCCACTTTACAGATCAGGAAAACAACGAAAATACCCATGATGCATTCACCGGCATATTAGTCCATCTTTAAATCGTGCATATTTAATTTTCGGAAATGCATCCCTAATCAAACCATATTATTTCGACTTAGTTAAGATAATGGATGTTCCGCTGTATAAGAAGAGATAGGCAGGACTCAGGCATTCAAAAGATGTTGCTTTAAAATAGCTGCATCATACAGTAAATAACTTTGCGTGATATGAATAGTAAATAAATGAAGTTAACAAAATATGACTCAGCACTTAAGCATTGGTTGAGCACCAGACTGTTACAAGACATTTTTATCGGCAGAAAATCCCAATAGCGGCTAATTTGGAAGTACTAATTAATTTAACAAACTGTTACTCCAAAAACGTTTAATTTCTTGTGTAAAGGTTAACTGGCTCAATGCACTTTAAAATGCATAAGAGACTTGACAAAGCTCGCAAATTCTAGTTAATTTAATGTTATTATATCCCTCTTTCATCTTCGTGTGTAATATATTAATGCATATACGTCTGGAATAATTGCCGTCGGAGAAAATGAGAAACAGAAATAAATAAATAAAAAAAAATCTGAAAGTTTCAGATTTTAAATTACGTCCAAAGGCGCGCTTTTTAACATTTTGTGTGTTACCTGTATAAGGTATTTCTCCCGCCTTCTTGGCCTGCCTTCGTGGTGTAGTGGTCAGCACGCTCGGCGCGTATTCGAAAGGTCCTTCTTTCGAGTCCCAGCGAGGATACTGCTCATTTTTCGTATCTCCTGCTTTCGAAAAACGTACCTAATGTCTCCACACCTTTATTTATTAAACATCATGCTCTTCGCGCTTAAAAAACCATAAAATTCAGTTCAAGAGCAATATTGCAGAATAATTTTAAAATGAGCATATATGTAGAATTTCCGATACACAGTCTCGCGGGCTGGAGATAAAAATGTTTTTTCTGTACAACGTTACCATTGTTCGCTTTGAAATTCTTAAGTTTGTTGATCAAAAATTCGTTAATGTTTTACAAAATATGAAATCGATAATAAAACAATTTCCAAATTTCAAATTTGGGCTTCCAGATGCCCATATTAGGCTGGAAATGTTCAATACTCAAAATTTGATGTCTCTAGGTACCGTTGTTTTATTACAATGCCAGAAACATATATATATTTATGCAGATTCTTCATTATTTAATTTCTTTAAATATAATACAGGGCGATAATAGTTGGTGGCAACAATTTGAAAAGGGAAACAAAGCTTTTAGTCAATCAACGCAAAATGTCAAAACGAAATTAATAGTCCTACTGAACAAATTGTCCCTTTGGACTAATAAAACTTAGACGGTTAATTAAAATTTTATTTTAATTAATTTTTAATTTTTAAACTTCAAACAAAAGCTTTCAAATTTAATGCAAAGAATACTGGAACTTTAATACTCTTAAGAAACATAAAAATAAGCGTAACTTGTCTTTGTTAAAGGTAAGTTTCAAATTGAAAAGTTCAGCGTATATTCAGTAATAATTCGGTGTGATCTGTTGAAGTAAGTTATTTTGCTGTTTCTGTCAGTTGGCAAACAAAGCAGCAAACTGTTAATACAGTTTAACATAGTTATGTGATGGGGTACTTTGCAAGAATTGTATCTAATAACTTTTAATGACACTTTTATGAAGAATGTTTCCTTCCCGACTGCGTGCTTTCGTGTGTAACTGATAACATTGCCAGCGAATAATTCGAAAATCCGAGTCTCGACTCAAGGGAAAGGCAAAAGCTGATTGTCTCATGTTTCTTACTACAAAAAGCATAAGTCTCTGCAAGGAGCGCCCAACTAAAATGTGACGGACGATCGTCACCGCATGCATTTGCATGAATGGATGTCGATCCCCCTCTCCCTAGATATTGTTTATGTGGGGGAGACTACAAGGAATTATAGGCTTCCTCACTGAGTTCCGGGAGCATTCGTTAGTAATTGTTAAGATCAGCAATTCGAATCCCAGTGAGACCATAGCAGGGCTTTCATATTTCTTGCTTCGAAAAAAACTGGATCTCTTTAGTGCTGGCTAAAAATAAAAATTTTTCCTCCGTTTGCACTTTGGCTTCCCCTGGATTTCATGGACTGGGTCTCAGGCCTCTAGACCAATCGCTTTTCAAGTGGAAGAGGATAAATACTTTGATTCTATATAATGCATTAATGCTAATAATTAATATATCTATAAGTGCATTAATGCGTATGTGCCTTCACGGTGTAAGTGGTACTAAATCAGGTTGGCATTCGAAAATCCCAGAGAAACAATACTTAATTTTTCACGAGTCCCGTGGCAGAAAACCTAATGCCTTTACAGTTTTATTTCAAGTAAATCAGTATGTGCATGATTTTTAGCGACTTAATAAACAGCTTATTGACACATCGCTCATATATTAAACACAAATGCTGCCATTTTTACAGCTTTCCCGTCGATATTGAAATCCCTCGCCAATAGCTTTGGAAACATGTTTTGATTCCAAATTAAAGGAAGGTCATACGCCAAATAGTTCTCAGCTAAATAATTCGATGATAAAATAATTGCCGCATATAGCAACTCGTTAAGTAAGTGGAAGAGAAAACAGCTGTGGTATTTTTTATATTTTTGTTTAATAAAATCTCGTTGTTCTGCATTCGCTTTGATAAGTGCATAGAAACTTTCAGATATAGAATCAAGGTATTTGCTACGTTAATTGTAAATTGTTTCATCGTACAACGCTGTAACTAATCTGTCCTCTGTGAACTATCTCAGAGAATCCGTTAAAGATACTGTGCATCATTACGTTAAATTATTGTGCATTGAAATGTGCATGACTTAAATCTATACTGTTACAAAACTACTATAGAATAAAAATTCGCATCACACGCGCTTCCAAAAGTTAAGCACGAAGATGTAAAATGCAAAAAAGGCAACAAATACTGCTTTGATTGACACAAAATTCGGCAGGAAAGTAGCATATATATTTATGCATAAAACAAAATCAATAATTATATACAGAAATGAAAACAATAATAAATTTTTGTAAGTTATCAGATCATGACATACTGGAGACTTAAACGGAATTATGTATAAAATGAAAATAAACAGCATAAAGTGAAAAAAGGACATTAATAGGGTATGTGATCCCCCCCTCATCTGTATACAAAGTTTACACCTTGTGACCATGCTTTCAATTAGGTGATCAACCACCGAAGAATTAAGCAATCGCCATTCTCCTTGTAGAGCAGTTTCCAGCTCAATAACAGTGGCTGGAGGTGGGAAAGGGAAGATACAGCACGGCCGAGAGCATCCCAAAGATTTTGAATGGGATTAAGGTCGGACGAATTTGCTGGCCACGCCATACGCACAATCTCTTCACTCTCCAGGTAGTCATCGACGATGTCAGCTCTATGGGCACGTGCGCTATCGTCCATTAAAACAAAAGTAGGGCCAACTGCTGCAGCGTACAATCTCACAATGGGTTCTAGGACTTCATCTCGATACCGGAAAGCCATCAAAAAACCCCTTTAAAGATGTGCAGGTCGGTGAATCCTAATGAAATCCCTGCCCACACCATAATGCTTTCGCCTCGGAATGCGTGATGTTCGGTTATGTTTTGGGACTGATTGCGTGTTCGTTGTTCACGCCATATCCTTATACGCTTGTCATCTGGCTCCAGAGCAAATCTTGACTCATCAGTAAACATGACATTGCCCCAGTCAAACACATTCCAATTGACATGTTCCCGTCACCGCTGTAATCGTGCCCCTCTTGATTGGACGGATAGAGGAACAAAAACTCGAGGTACCCGAGCGTACAGTTCACTCATATATAATCTTCGGCGTACAGTAGCTGCAGCTGTCGCCTTACCAATGGACGCTGTAACCATAGATGTCACATGTGTGGAGTAGCTCCGCGATTCCGCTTGCCTACAATAGCAGTATATAGATCTTCTGCGGGGGTTGTAACCCTTGGGCGACCGGCTACGGGCCTTCGGTGTCTGTGTGGTTTGGAATTGTTTCCATAAACGTGAAATTACAGAATGATGAAAGCCGAAGAAAAGAGCAATATCTGTAATCGACTGTTCTGCTTCAATGCGCCCCCAACACGCCAGCGCTCAGAATCTTCCATTTGTCTTCTGGAAGTCATAGAAACACATATGTCTTGAAAACAAATTGTGCGAAAGTTTTAAACACCTTGTATCAGCATTTACAATCAACTTTTGTAACCCTTTATAAAGCTGGCTGCTTATAAGACTGCCTTTTTTGCATATTTCCTGACATGAAAGCGCGATTGGCTGTTACCTAACATATTTGCATACTTCCATCTACCTCTGCAACGAATTGCATCATCTTGAATTCTGATTGGCTTCCGAAAATTAGCATTTTCCTTTCCGTGCTTAAATTTTGGAAGTGAGTGTATATGCAAAAAGTTGAATTACTCACAAACTTTACTAATACTGAAATATTAACATTTTTTAAAAAACTTCGCTGTGTCTGATACCTATTTTAAATAGTTATTGTTTAATGTAGCCAGGTACTCACCCCCAAAATGAAACCGCAAGAATTATTTAATTCGCCTATTTCGAATAGCAGAATCACGCGGAAGACAATATAAAAAAAACAGAAATCTTTGTGTTAATGTTTAAAATGTCATGTGTAAACGATTTATAAACGCATGTCCATAGTAACTATGGCTTTTGTTTGTAGAAAATGTTAATTTTCTTTCATGGAAAAGTAAAATCATTAATTTTTTCTGCACGTTTTAAAAATAAAGTACGTGTCTTGCGCATCTCACGTGCATTTAGGAAAGATCCTTATTGGTGGGTTGCTGCTTAGAAAATAGAATTTTATACGACAAAATATTTAATTTTTAAAAACTTAGCCTGTGGGACAAATTTAGGTAAAGTATAACAGTTTGAGCTAAAATTCAGATAGAAATATATAGTTATGTGAAACAAGAAGTTTAAATGATATCGTTGCGGCTCCCATTTAAGGTAAATACTATGTTGATATTTGCACTACCGTGCTGTAAAGTGAAGGATCCTGAAAGATTCGGAATACCTTTAATATAATTTCAGCTTATTGCTTGCATTTGCCAGCCCCAGGCCAGCATCAGCTGCAATCGTGGCACACAGATAACAATTAATTTCGAGAAACTGAATGACGTGAGCCAATGGGCAATAATGTCAATAATTTGGTTAACCGTGTCTCTGCACGTCTGTCATGAGGGAATGTCAGGTGCTCCTAGAGATATTAGAATGAGGGATTCTTCAAATATGATTGGCAGCTGCAAAGTTATCTGTTTGCATTCACGGTAGGTTCAAGTGTTGCCTACTAAGATGAGATTCTGTTTACTCAGAAATGCTTAGTAAAATCATCTATGTACTTTATAAGATACTACTGTGTTGTAACTCCTAGCTTGTTTGTTTGAAAGAAGTAGATAACGCTTTTATATCCAATAAAGCGAAACGATTCCAAAATCTTCTTCTTTTGCTCAATTCTCTTGTACTTTATTTTCGTTTAAAGATAGTATAAATAATGATTTCATCGGCATGCGTGTTACACTAAATATAAATACACAGTCCAGTCACATTAATGTGACCATCTGTCAAAAGCCAGAATAACCACCTTTCGCAGAGCGGACTGCTGCGAGACGTGCAGGAAGAGAGTCACATAGGTCCCTGAAGGTGTTCTCTGGGATGTTGAGCCATGCCGACTCTAATGCCGTGGCCAGCTGCGCTAGATTACGCGGTTGAGGATCCATGGCGCGAACAACTCGATCGAGATGGTCCCACAGATGCTCGATTGGGTTTAAGTCAGGTGAGTTTGCTGGCCAGGGGAGGACGGTAAACTCATCCTGGTGCTCTTCGAACCACGCACGTACACTGGCAGCTGTATGGCACCTCGCATTGTCCTGCTGGAAGATGCCATCATCCTGAGGAAAAACAATGCGCATGTAGGGGTGAACATGGTCCGCAAGGACAGATGCGTACTTGTATTGATCCATTGTGCCTTCCACAATGATCAGTGAACCTAGAGAATGCCAGGAAAACATTCCCCAGACCATAATGCTCCCGCCTCCAGCTTGGACCGTTCCGGCAATGGTTGCAGGGTGGTTCCTTTCAGAGGTTTCACGCCTTATACGCCAACGTCCATCTGTCCGATGGAGCATAAAACGCGATTCATCCGAAAACGCAACCTGTCGCCACTCAGTGGACGTCCAGCTGCTGTACTGGCGTGCAAATTCTAGCCTTCGCCGTCGATGAACAGCAGTCAGCATAGGTGCACGAACCAGGCGTCTGCTTCGGAGGCCCAGACGCAGCAATGTTCGCTGAATAGTACTTTGGGAGACACTTTTGGTAGCCCCTTGGTTCATTTTGGTGGTCAGTTGCTCAACGGTAGCCCGTCTATCTGCCCGAACGCATCTCCGCAACCGTCGTTCGCCTCTGTCATCTATGGCCCGTGGTGCACCACATTTGCCACGTCGCTGATTTTGGACAGTCCCATTTTGCCGTGCACGGTACACTTTTACCACGGCGGCACGCGAACAGTTCACAAACTCAGCCGTTTCGGAAATGCTTCCACCCTTGGCCCGAAAGCCAATGATCATGCCCTTTTGGAAGTCGGATAAATCGCTTCGTTTCTGCATTACGCCAACGATTGAAATGTTTTCCGAAGCCCTCACACACCCTTTATATACGCTCAACTGCACTGTGCCTTCTGTGATTGGTTATTTAACTCTGACATGGAAAGTACGTGGTGGTCACATTAATGTGACTGGACTGTGTATATAAATATGATCTGAAAACACTAAGCATACTGCTTCTTCAAATCGTATGATCTCACGTTCCCTATCATATACAAATTCGTGAACAAAGTGAATAAATTATGATTAAAATGTATATAAAATTATTTATTAATAATGCGTCAATGTTTATTCTGTAACTAAAGTACATAAGACGACAGGAGCGACTTTTAATTCTACTGATGACGTAAATATTAATAAAAATTCCCATGTAAATATCATAAGTATTACATATTATTCTTGTACGAACATCCTTTTGTTCCTGTTCTACTGTAACTCTGGTAGGACGCCGTTGAACTGTATCACTTTCCCTTCACTCGCAACGGATATAGTATGTATATTGCGTAAAACATCTTAATATTTAAGGTGTTAGAAATTAAGGGTAAAAGCTGATCCTGAAATGAAAGCTCTACTTCTTTAACTTTCTACTAGATAGAACTCTCTCGTTTCACAATGACATCTGGCGGCATGAACTTTGATTGTTTCCTGTATATTCCCATGTTTACTTTGCAATATCTTGTAATTAACTATGCAATTTCAGTTTTGTTGTAATATTTTTCAGAACATAAAAATAGTTCACTGTTAAATAATATTACGAAATCAGTACATAGAGAGAGGATTTTAGTGCAATTATTTGCGAAATTGTTGTATTCTGCTGCGCAGTGTAAGGCAAGATGAAGTCTAAAGAGGGCGGTTATGCCGGAAAAGTAAAAATACAGGGACAAGTCCATTTAACATTGAGTAAACGGGTATTTCGGTAATTTCCCGATATGTTGCCAAATTAAAGATGGTTTTAGCGATAAATTTGATAAAAAAGCGCCAAAATTCGCCAAACCTGGCTATCATTTGGCGGCATTTTGGTCTGGTCCCCGTATCACCGTAATAGGTACTGTAATTGAACATATGTAATTGTTCACTATATAAGCTGCAAACGTCATAATTCGACCCTCATATTGCTTTCCAATAATTTCGAGAAGCAGAAAGTACTAGAAATATCTCGGGTCCGAGTGAAAATTATATAAGGTCGGAGAGAGCATCTGTTTCCAATTGTTTTTCTTGCGAGTTGTTAGTTCAGCGTGAGATCAGATTAGCTTTCTCTTTAGATGGATGCCCTTTGCATTCTGCTGTGTTTAACGTTCTCAGTAGTTCGAAGTGTAACTACTGATTGAACTGTGTGATACTGTGAATACGTGTGCATACATTCCTGTGGAAAATTCCAGGAAAGAATCGAGCTCTGAAATATTTCTATTGATAAAAATAAATTTTATAAATCTATAATCGGACCTGTGTACATTCAACCAATGACAAGAGCGACGGAAAAGCAATTAAGACAGCTGTTTGCCTCCTTTGCTGCGTTCAAAGAACAGATGAAAACCGTTCAAGAAAACATGCATGCAGTCTGTTGAAGAATCTGTTGCAGAATAGATGAAAGCTATTCAAGAAAAGATTGAAGCAGGAAAAAAAGAAACGAAAACAGAAATACAAATTCTTTTGTATAGAATAAAATTAGAAGGTATTAATGGCAGAATAATCACCGTCGAAAGTAGAGTTGAAGAAATTGAAGAAAAGGTTTCTTCCGTCAAATAACAAATCGAAGGGAAAGTTTTTGTCGCTGCCAAAGAATTTGACAACTTAAAGAAGTACATAGCAACATCAGGAAGCAATTCTAGTGATTTTAAATATTTACCCATGCCTTCGCGACCCTCTCTGAAGCTATCCCCATATGATGGTAAGACCTCCTGGCAAATATATGAGACTTAATTTTCTGTAGTGGGGAAGCGAATGAATGGGATTCACAAATCAAGGCCTGTCATCTCTCCGCTTATCTGAGAGCAGACATAAAGCTATATTTCAGAAATTTTCCAAAAACCAAAGGCCAGATTTCGAGGCTCTAAACGCCGAGTTGGAGCTACGCATTGAGGAAAAGTGTTTAAAAGACTGCAGTAGGCTTCAATTAAAATCTCGTCAACAGAAACCCACGGAAACACTCCAGGAGCTCGACAGATGATGAAAAGCTGCCTCCTTTGGCTTTTTCGGTGTGCCCGACAGAAACAAGAGAAACCCTTTCCCTGCAGAACTTCACCGACGGCATCCGAAATTATGAAATACAGAAAGCTGTACGAACAGCGAATGTCAAAGATTTAAAAAGCGCTCTGGTGTACGCCATGAAATTCGAGGCACCCCAGCAAGCAACTCGTAGAGACCGCCACTCAATGAGAGCTGCTCAAGTTCAAGAGCCAGTGAATCAAGCGACTGCTCGTCTAGAAGATTTAACCAAATATGTCAATACCTTGAGACAGAATAGGAATGACAAGAAACCGGCCCTATAGTGCTGGAACTGTGGTGCTGAAAGCCACATACGAAAGAACTGTAGAACACCTCAGGGCACGGAAGTTAAGACCTGTCCTATCAAGAAGAAAGGAAACTAATTAGTGGCCATCTCGCGGGATGAAGGTTGCCAGATAATGAAAAACCCTAATTTAAAATGTTTCAGATGATGTAATTTAAAATGCAATGAGTGGCGGCAGAACTGGATTATTCATCTTGGGACATATCAATAGAATTCCTGGTAATACGGCCATCGATACAGGAGCTAATGTTATCCTTCGAAAAGATTTGGCTCAACAATTGAAAGGTGAACTCATCTGAAGGCCGCCCTGCGTTACACTCCAGACTGTGCCCAGTGATAAAATCGATATTGATGGAAAACAAGGCATTATATGGCAGATATTACAGATGCTTACATACTTGAATTGGACTTTCTAAGAAAATACCAATTTTCCTTGGACTTTAACAATAACAAACTGCATTCTGCCTCTGAGGACATATTCCTATTCGCAATTAACGCTGAAGGAGTTAAGTCCGTCCATCAAACCAAAGCTCAAAACAACATCACAATACCAGCAAGAACAGAATTTTTATTTCTGGGTCCATAGCCGAAAGTAGAAATTTCCAGTACGGTATATCCCAAAAATATAGTACGGAATATCCCAAAATCTCTAACACCATGCGAGGAGCACTAATAGCCTCAGCACTCGACGACTTATCGAAGATCATTATCCAATGACTTCCCAACATCAATGATAATCATAAAGTGAAAATCATCAGGAAAGGTCAAGTGGTTACACCATCTACTCCAGTGACCAACATTAAATGAAACAGTAACCCTCCAGAATCCGTGTCGTCAGAGAGCATTACATCGGAGTTATTGCAGAATGCACAGTTAAAAGATGAAGAAAGGAGTGCTGCGGAAAGTGGCATTCGGGAATTTGAAGGTTCTCCCTCTCGTCTTCTGAAATGGGTCAAACCAATTTCATAAAACACAGAATCGATACTAAGGATCATCCGCCAATAAAGCAACATCCAAGACGTCTATCGATTGCTAAACAGAACGAGGTAGGAAAACTTCTAAAACACATGCAAAAACGCGATGCCTTCGAGGCATCAGCAAGCCACTGGGCATGTCCCATCGTCCTGGTCCGAAAGAAAGTCGGTTAAACTAGATTTTGCTTTTCCTATCGCTGGATGAACGAGGTTACGAAGAAAGACAACAACCCTCTTCCTAAAATTGAAGACATTTTAGATACTTTTTCTGGAATCAAGTGGTTTTCGAACGCTTGATTTAAAGAGTGGATATTGGCAACTAGAATTACATGCTGAGGACCGAGACAGAAACGTCTTTTAACTAGAGCAAAAGGACTTCGGCAGTTCAAAGTGATGCCGTTTGGACTACGCAATGCCCCAGCAACATTCGAGCGTCTCGTGGAAATTGTGTTAAGAGGTCTTTCCTATGAAGCCTCTCTGATATACCTGGATGACATCATCATCGCCGATAAGAGTTTTGAATAGCATCTAAAAAATCTTAGAAAGGTGCTTCAGAAACATAAAGAAGCCAATCTAAAGTTAATTCCCGCCAAATGTAAATTTTTCAGAAAGGAATTGACTTACCTCGGACATGTCATCTCTGCTGAAGGGCGTGTGTACGGCCCCTGAAAACGTGTCAGCAGTTAAAGACTGAAGACGCCCCGAAAATGGCCATCAGCTGAAACATTTCCTAGGGTTTTTCGTCTACTATAGAAGATTTGTGACGGACTGTTCTTCGATTGCAAGGCTCCTTCACAAGCTGACACAAAGAAAGCAAAAGTTCTTGTGTGACAAACGAATCTAAGGATGCATATAACAAACTAAGTGAGGCTTTAACATCTGCTCCCCTCCTGATGTATCCCCAGCTCAACAACCCATTCATTTTCCACACGGATACGAGCAGTGACAGTGTCTTTACTGTTTCGTTCCAAGAAATAAAAGGTTAACAACGAATCGTTGCCTACTGTAACAAGTGTCTATCTAAACTAGAGAGGAATTACTGTGTCACCAGGAAAGAGTTTCGCACCATAGCGAAAACCATAGAACATTTCCATCATTATCTCTACGGCAGAAGTGTCCTGCTCCGCATAGATCATTGGCCTGGCTATTAAATTTCAAGAACGCCGAAGGATAAATAGACAGATACAGGTACAGAGATTCCAGGAATATGGCATAACTGTTTGTCATCGGAAGGAATCATCAGATGGAAATGCCGACGCCCTGTCTAGAAGACCCTGCTCAGAACACTGCCAATTTTGTTCCAGGCTCCAAGCGAATTACCAGCTGCTGAATCCGTCCCACAACAAATTACAACTTCAGTATCAGCTGATCCAGACCCATGAAATTATAAAGTAGTCAGAAAAGACCAGTTGGAAGACGCCAATAATAAATCAATAATTGATTTTTTAAGGTTTATCCTAAGTTTATTAACAGTTATTTTAAGTTATGATTCTTTCCTATTTATTCTAATGTCAGCTCACAATTTTCTGCCAGAATGTAATTTCAGAAACGCAGTTAATGCAAATGAGTAAGAGTACTATTTAAGTCGATGTTTCGCCGACTTCGAGAGAGACAGTCTGATTTTCCTGATTAGCGCGCGTTTGCCTTTTCACTACTTTCTCTCTTAGCTACCACGCTCGGCCATACTTTAGGCCCTTCCTTGGCTTCGCCGATTTAATTAATATTTAAGGGCCAACTACTTAGAATTCTGATAACTTCAGCTACATCTTTCAGATAGCTTTAGTTAAGCTTAGTTCAGCTTAAATTCATTATTATTTAAGTACAAGCTCAAGTGGAAGCTTTGTGTATACTCCGAGTTAGGAGTTGACTGAGTTTTTTCTGACGAATAAAGAGTAGTTAATCCTTCTTAAGTCTTACGTGCTTGTTCACAAGCTTAAGCGATTATTCGCTTGTTAGTTTTCGTGGTATTCTAAGACAGAACATGGGAATTAAATAAGTAAAACCATACAATTTAATGGAATTTTCAAACAAGAGACCTATCTGGCAGAACATCTATGTATATTGTCCTACGACAAAACAATATTGGGCTCCCTGGGACTCACTCCATATTCGAAACAGCGTCTTTTGCTGGAAGTTCATATCGGATGTTGGAAAGACATTCCGAAGACAGATGATACTTCCAAGATCCCGGATCCCGAGTGTCCTTAAAGAATTACATAGCAGTCCAACACGAGGTCACTTTGGAATAATGAAGAAGTTACATATGAGTCCGAGAGCTCTTGTACTGTAGTAATACAAGCGAAGACGCTCAAAAGTGGTACCAATCTTGCGATGCCTGTGAAGCTCGGAAAGAACTCAAGAAACTCAGTCGAGGCAGGCTGAAACCTTACAATGTCGGAGCGCCTTTCGAACGCATCGCCTTTGTCATGCTGGGACCTCTTCCACGAACTGTTTATGGGAACAAATACATCTTGATTGTCATTTATTACTTCGCCAAGTGGCCCTAAGCGTATCTTATTTCTGATCAAGAGGCTGTCACGGTAGTAAAGGTAATGATACAGCATATTTCTAGATTCGGACTGCCTCTGCAGTTACATTCCGATGAAGGAAAACGTTTTGCCTCGCCTGTAATTAAAGAACTCGGCAAGCTACTTGCCATCGCAAAACCCAAACGAAACCTTTGCATCCTTAGTCAGACGGTCTGGTAGAAAGATTTAATCAAACCATCCTCAACAACCTCTCACTGCTGATTTCCAGGAACCAAAAGGACTGGACAAGAAGTTACTGTTGCTCTTACTGGCCGATCGCAGTGCTGTCCACGAGATTACCGACAATTCCCCATCCTGGATGCTCTT
>KK121391.1:103000-116426 GCA_000611955.2 Stegodyphus mimosarum | reverse complement strand
CGCGACTTTCGTCTGCCTTGTGATCATGTGTATTTATTCGCCCTCCGAATGCGCCTTCATCGCCAGAGGAGTACGTCCAAGATCTCCAGGCGCGGTTTCAAATGATTCATTGTTTTGCACAAGTCAACTTAGCGACGTATAAAACCCGATACAACACGAGAGTTACAGAACGAAGGAGAACAACGAAGAATCGATTCAACGAAGGAGACAAGGTAAAGTGTGGCATCTGATTTAATGGAAGGCACTATTTCGTACAGTCACCTTGAGATGGTCTTTACACAGTCTTAACAGGCTGAACGACATCGTAGTTCGGATACGACATCGTAGTTCGGATCGGTAAGTAATCGAATTCCAAGCTTAAAGTCGTTCATTACGACAGGCTAGCCCGTCACCATGGCCATAGTACGTAGTCCCCTTAGTGTATATAATGTAAAGAAGTACTGGGCACTGCTCATTTTTCACGTCTCTTGCTTCATAAATCTTAATGACTCTACACTGGCGCCTGAACTAAAAAGGTGGTGGACGATGATTCTCCACCACCGGGATTTAGCCATTGGGTCCCCCAAACCCCAGTCACTCTTTAAAAGGGGGAGTAGATAAGGTATTACTCCCGCCTTCTTCGCATGCGTTTGTGATGTAGTGGTCACCACACTTCTCGCGTATTCGAGAGGTCCGTGGTTCGAGCCATGGCGAGGGCATTGCTGATTTTCACGTCTCTTGCTTCCAAAATGCCTAATGACTCTACAAGGCCATGGTCCTATTTATTTCTAAATTTGTAAACATTGCACTCATTTGTTAATTTAGTATTTGATTTATTATTTATTGAAACTATTTTTATTGTTACATGATTTGCTTTAGTTGTGTGTATGACTTCTATTTCGCAAAAGTAAGAATACAGGGGCAAGACCATTTAATATTGAGTAAATGCGTACTTCGGTAATTTGGCCAAATATCGCAAGCTGAAAACTGTTAGCCAAATGTGGCGACCATTTGGCGACATTTTGGTCCGTTCCCTGTATCATCGTAATAGGTATTGTAATTGAATAAATGCAGTTCATCATTGTATTAGCTGCTCCCGAAATTCGACCCTCATATTGCTCTCCAGTAATTTCGAGAAGCAGAAAGTAATAGAAATATCTTAGCGACCGGGTGAAAACTATATAAGGCCAGAGATAGAGCATCTGTTCTAAGTTGTTATTGTTACGAGTTGTTAGTTCAGGGTGAGATCGGATTACCTTTCTCCTTAGATCCGCTTTCCATTGCGTTGTGTTTAACGTCGTCGGTAGTTTGAGGTGTAACTACTGATTGTGCTGTGCGATACTGTGAAAACTTGTACGAATATTTCTGTAGAAAATTCCTCTGAAGTACATTTTCCTTATATCAATTTCTTAATGAAATGTAATCTAACTAATTATTTCAAGATACATATCTAGACTAAATCTTAGCATACGGTACACGCGAGATATAGCGACTTTTGACTACATTATAATAAGCTGTAAATGCGGGATTTATTATAAGGGGTGAACGAGGTACTTTGATGTTGGGGACAGTTTTCAAAATCGCCCCACAGTACCGTATACTAGGATTTTACCCATAACTGTTTGTATATTAAATCCAATATAATTTCATATAACATTAAATCAGTAAGATCCTGGTATACGGTACGGCTTTGGTATGATTTTCAAAACTTTCGCCACACCAAAATGACTCGTTTACTGCTCAGTATAAATACCACGTTTACTGTTTATCATAATGGTGCCAAAAGTCGCCAAATCACATGTGTACCATATATAGGTTTTAAACTAATGGCTTAATCCTAGTATACGGTACACACTTGGTTTGGCGACATTATGATGAGCAGTAAATGCTATATTTATGATGAGTACGCTATATTTATGATGTATTTGAGTGAGTCACTTTGGTGTCGGCGACAATTTAAAAAAATCGGGCCAAGACCGTATCGTATTCCAGGATTTTACCTAATCAATCACTTTACTATAAAACCCGCAAAAAATAAATATTTTTCTTATTTTCTCAATAACCATTATACCACATTAATTAAAATATCTTATAAATTATTTAAAACTCATTAAACATTCCTGTTCGGGTGGCAAACGTTACGTTACGATACGCAAAAGAAAAATTAACATAATTGTTTCGGATACCGTAATTAACCGTCTGCGGAACTCTAATATATCATTCAATGTATTTTACTTAATGAACCGCAACGGAAATAACTCACTTATCTCTAAAAAACTAATGTGCTTCTTCTTGAAGGAACAAGAATTTTCTCACCGAGCGATTTACTTAAACAGAAAGAATTTTTTCTCCTTTTACTCTCAGCTAAAGAAACAGGGACGTCATCTGAATTTTACACTCAGACAAAATTCATCAGAATCAACTCAAAAAGAAAAAACGTTTTTTCTAACAGTTGCTATCTCATTTTAACAACATCGTTTTCAAAATATTGGACTAAAATAAAAATATTAAACACGCTGCCAAATTTATATTCTGATACATGAGCAGTTACAAACAGACAACATTTTCTATGCACATACAATTAGTCCTATTGCTTGTTACACATAAATGAAATTGCCATGATACTTAAAGACTTCATGTAGACTCCGAGTTTAATGTAAGAGATATTCTGATTCTAATGAACCAGTCACAGAGAGACTTCTATTTTGAGCTCGTAAAAATTGGCCAACTGGAAGAGTTTTTTTTTTTATTATTATTATTTTTTTATTTTGAAGTGCCAAACACGATTTAAACAAACAAATGTAAATTTTGTAGGCATGATAGCTTCCATGAATTGTTGCTTGATTTTAAAAGGTAATAATAAAGAAATAACATTGCCGTTTTCAAGTGTAAATTGGCCTAAAGTGATTGACAGCTAAAAAAAGAAGGATAAAATTAGATGGTTTCAAAAGCGATATTGCTTTCGTACCGCTCAAGTGATTGGTTGCTGTTATTTGTAATATGTTTTGTTATTGGTATATATATGAGCAATACTAAACAAAAATTTTTATAATTTTGTCCATTTTATGGATAAAATTATAAAAATTCTGAGTTGCATATGAAATTCCTTCTGAGTTGCCATCAAGTAAGTGCTATAAAATCTATTTTCTAAGCTACTTCAGCATCGTGGCCCACAGTCTAACATGTAAGATGAAACTAAAATATATTACTCTTCATAGTATACATTCCTAATACAAAAAACGTATCTAACGCCTTAAAAACGTAAAATCAACGTCAATACGTTTTATACTCGTATATTCTTGTTCCTAAAGTGATAGAAGCTAACTATAGGTTCCTTGTAAAATATTCTAAAATTACGAATTCATCTTATATCTGAGGTACTCTTATATTTTAGAGAATTATGTATATTATTAAAAAATTAAATGTAGATTATTAAGAAATTTTTGCTTTCGTTTAAATATGAAGTACATTACAGCAGAGTAGATGATCATAATTTGTATCTGATAAGCAATGAATTATTTGTGACAAACTAAATTTCTTAAGCGTCAGTTATTAGCAACAATTCTCGAAATTGCCAATTTATCAAACTTTGTGAACAATTAAAGTTATGGTGTTGTAAAGCAAAGTGATTTAAAAAAGACTAGGCTGTAGATATTTCTAATCTCAAAGATATAGCAAAGCTCCAAAATAATAGAGATGGCTTTTCGTCTTTAGATTCGGTAAATGAACGAAGAAATAATATATAGCTACAAGCAGCTGTCAGAACAAGTAATATCTATCCTTCCACTCTGAATGCATATTATCTGCTACCTTCATTTATTTGCATTATGTTTCTTTACGTTCTTTGTGTTCTAGTCATTAAACGTGATAAAAACAGCCTTTTGATTGCAATAAAACTTAAACTACTCTACCAGCTGAAGCACATCTGGTGTTAAAACAAAGGGATATCTTCCCCATTATAGGCTAAATACATATTTACCAGAGCGCAAGTGAGACAGTTTTATTCCTTCCGGTATAATAGTTTTATATCAAAGAACACTGTACGGTTAAAAAGTTGCATTATTTTCATTTGCATAAGATCAGATGCAGGACCAACTTTCTTCGTCGAAATTAATGAATATAATTAACAATATTATCACGCTTATTAGCCTGTTTTTAGAAAAGAAGCATGTTATATGCCTCATAGTTGTAAAGAATACTCATAGAGTAAACAGAGAACAACAGGCAGTAGTTAATTTTCTATTAATGTTTATAGTTTGCTTATTAAACCAATACTGCAGACCAATATATACATTTTAATACATTCCTTTAAATTATTTTATTAACACCTTAAAGTTATACATACTACAATATATTATCTTTTTTACTGCTTAAATCAATGAAAAAATGTTATTTGAATAAATTAGCAAAAGGTCTGATTTTACTTACAGTAGAAAACACCAGAATCAATCAAAATAACTAGAATTTCGGACAGCAGAAATCTTAATAAATGTTGTTTTATTGCACTTCGTAAAGCTTGCAAGAAAATGCATATTTTTGCTTAAAAGCGTCCATAACATTTAAATGATTTCAACACAACTTTTTTTTTAATTTGATAGCAAATATAAAATGATTTTTTCTGTGCGTAATTTTTGTTTTGTCTGTAAGCAGAAAGAATTAAAGGAGATCCATAGTAAAGCATATTCACAACTAAAATACGTAAAAATGTGCCTTCCAAATCCTACCGAATCAAAATCGGCTCAATATCCCCTTTATATCATATAAATAGTCAGTACATGATTTTCTTTCTTCCGAGAAAATTCCTGAAATTAAAACCATGAAGAAAATTTTATATTCTATGCGAATACAAAATTTTGTTAAGGATCTTCATTTTTCTATTACGTCAAGATTTTCATTTGTAAAATAAAGAGTAGCTTCGATCGATAAAATAACGCTGCGGCATTTAAGAATTTCCTCAGTGGCATTTGGATGTCATACAAAAGAGATCTTCTATGAAAATGTCTCAGTGTCAATTTAATTTTGTACAAATGTCAACAAAATTTAGGCGTCTGAGGATTAATAAACGAACACATAAATACGTCAACCAAAAGTTTCTAGAAGCCCGATTTCAAACATGCCATTCAAAAGCAACACTATATTTTTTTATTCTAAAAAGGCGAAAGAGAACGTTTTTAAGGAAGTGCTTATTTTTTCAGTTGTTCCTGTTTCTTGCATGTAGACGCCACCCTGGGTTACCCTCCACACTGTCTCAGGCGAGAAGATCGAAATCGAAGGAAAATTAAACGCTAACATCAAGTTTAGAAGTGCCGCTTACCATCACACGGCATATGTAGCAGAAATTGCAGACACTTGCATACACGGATTGGACATTCTAAGGAAATACAGTTTTACCTTGAAGTTTAAAAATAACGAACTGCATTCTGCCACTGGGACATAACCTTATTCTGGATTAATGATGAAGGAGTGAAATCTATCCACAAAATCATAGCTCAAGACAATATCACAATACCGGCAAGAACAGAAATTTTACGAAAATAGCCGAAAATTGAAATTTTCGCTACGGCGTCATGAAATATCCCCAGAATTCTAATAGGCCTAAGGGAATACTAATAGCCTCAGCGCTCGTAGACCTGTCGAGGACCGTTATCCCGGTGAGAGTTGCCAATGTAACTGACAAGGCAAGAGTTATTAAGAAAGGTGGAGTAGTTGCAGAATGTACCCCAGTAACCAACATTGAAAGAAAAAGTAACATCCCAGAACCCGTGTCTTCAGAGAGCATTACATCGCAGTTATTGCAGAATGCGCAATAAACGATGAAGAAAGAAATGCTGCCGAGTGTGTCATTAAAGATCTTGAAGATGTTTTCTTCCGCTCGTCTTCTAACGTGGGCCGAATCAGTTTCATCCAACATAGAATCGATACTGGTGATCATCCACCAATCAAACAACATCTAAGACGTCTGCTGATTCTAAAACAGGAAGAGGTACGAACAGGACATGCAAGAAAGCAATATCATCGAGCCTTCGGCAAGTCTCTGGGCATATCCCACCGTCCTGGTGAAGACGAAAGATGGGTCAACCAGATTTTGAGTGGACTATCGCCGGTTGAACGAGTAGAAAGACAGTTACCCTCTTCCTAGAATTGATGACATTCTGGACACGCTTTCTGGAAGCAAGTGGCTCTTGACACTTGATTTAAAGAGTGGATATTGGCAGGTAGAAATGCATCCTGATGACCGAAAAAGGACGGCATTTACTCCAGGACAAGGACTTTGGCAGATCAAGGTGATGCTGTCTGGACTGTGTAATGCGTCGGCTATATTCGAACGCCTAATGGAGACTGTTTTAAAAGGTCCTTCCTACGAAGTCTTTCTGATATGCCTGCATGACATCATCATCGTAGAGAAGAGTTTCGAAAAACATCTGAAAAATCTTAGAAAGGTGTCTCAGAAACTGAAGGAAGCCAATCTGAAGTTGAGTCCCGCTAAATAAAAATTATTCAGACAGGAAGTGACTTACCTCGGACATGTCATTTCTGCTGAAGGTATGCGCACGTATCCTGAAAAAGAGTCAGCAGTTAAAGACTGGAGACGTCCCGAAAATGTCAACCAGCTCAGAAGCTTTCTAGGACTTTGCACCTACTACAGGAGATTCAAAAAGGATTTTTCTTCCATCGCACGACCCGTTCACAAGCTGACAGAGAGCAAGCAAAAGTTCGTGTGGACAAAAGAATGTGAGGATGAATTTAAGAACCTGAAGGAAGTGATAGGTGACGGGGGACGTGGGAACTGTCCCTTTACCATAGCGGTTAATGAGTACAGCACCACGTCCACCGTTATCTAGAGAACAGCATTAACATAGGTAACTACTATTGCAAATAAAGCATGGTACAATGTACATAGCAGGAGTAATTACATCTATAAGAACAGGATATAAACTACATAATATATGCAATATTTACAGGCTGTTGCGTGACCATACTACTTTCGGAAGTGATGCTATACCAGAGGTACAAAATGCATACTCATACTAAAACTGCGTTCACGTATTATATGACATATAAGATAAAAATAGTACTCTAGTTCAATACAGAAATGCCGATGTAATACATAGAGCAAAACGCAGTAATTGAATATACAGTCATGAGTATTAGACAGTCAGCAGTCAACTGCTAAATAACTTGCAAATTACTACATGGTGAGACTACTATATGAGAAGAGATTGCAATGTTACAGTTGAAAAATTAATACAACATGTACATATTTATGTAGTGTTACTATTAAGGCATGAAACGATGCACACAGTAGAATTAATTACATCTCTGGAAGAAAAAAAAAGATATAAAAAAATATACACAGATTGTTATGCGACTAGACAACATTCGCAATAGTGATGTTATAACGGAGGTACGGATATATGTTGGACAATTTATATGACCTACATGACATTAGTATGTATACAATTCAAAATACTATATACAAGTTATATAATACAATATAATTACCATATGATATACGAGTCAGAAGATTACTGAAAGATTAATTATTACATTTCAATAGCATAAACAGCCCATTTCAGTAGTAAGTGCATTTCAGTCAGAGGACTGAAGGGATCCTTAAGTCGAAGAGATCTTTTAAGGTGGGAAATGGGCCATGGAATAATTACTTGAGCGTTTGCCTGTCCATTGACAGCTTCCTTAGGCAATCTGACAGCAAGCTGTTTGCCATAATGACCGACATGGGCCTTTATCCATTCCAATGAGATATGAATTTCCGGATGGTCTCGTAGATCCTGTTGTATCTGCTGTATAATTGGGGACTAGTGTTCTGGGTTGTTGATAGCATATAAAGAAGACTGGCTGTCTGTTTTTATCACTGTAGGTGTAATCTGCTGCTCTTGCAGGTAACATATTGCGTGCGCAATTGCCACTGCCTCTCCCTGAAATACACTATTATTAGTGCGTAGCTGACCTTTCCATTGATAAATATTTGATTGGTCCTGTAGAACTATAAACGCAATAGTGCGTTTACAGTTCTACAGGACCAATCAAATATTTATCAATGGAACGCCCTTCTGCGAGGGGTGGATGTGTGAGTGGGGGGCCTGTGCTTCATCCTCTTCAGGAAGGAAGATGTCTTCTGCGAAAGTTGCAGGCCCACGTAGTTGTTGTCGGGAGCTTCCTTTTCTATACGAATGTGCAGGGACCGCCTAAAACATTGACTGCGTCTGAGGCCGTTATGCAATATGGACGACTAATGTTAAGTGCAAATGGCCTCTGGATGGAAGACAGATGTGTGATTTTTCGCCCCTGCATGGGGTTGTCCCATATTGCAGCGGCATATGAGACCATTTTTTCAGTAACCGTCGTGCATAGAAGCTTTTGAATATGAGGGTTGAGACCCATTTGTATCCTTGTAAATGTTTCATTTGTTTGGTAATAACAACCGTATGTTTTTTAAGATCTAAAATGTGAGGAATTCCAGTCAGTTTTCCGTCAAAGAGTAGGCCCAGGTATTTGAGCTCTTTGACGATCGGAATTGGCTGCTGGTTTATTACCATTCTTGGTCGTCTGCCAACGACCCTCCTTTTTTGGAATCAAGAGAATTCTTGACTTCTTATCTGCAACTTTTAATTTAAAAAAAAACAAAGAGCATAAAATTGAGCACAAACTTCATTGCAATTTGCTTGACGTGTTTCACGAGTATGTCCTCTGACAAGTATAGCTGCATCATCAGTGTATGCGAAGATTTTCGTATGCTGATGCCTTGCGGCAGTGAGGACGCTGTTAAATGTTACATTCCACAGATGGGGCCCCGCGCAGGAACCTTGCAGGCAACCCCTTATCTGTTGACGCTCCACAATGCCAATATTGTGTATTGCTATTAAGTTTCGGTCGGAAAGATGATGGCTTAGTGTTCTGTATAAATTTTCAGGGCAGTTGGCGTCCCTAAGTGCTTTCTTGATGGCGAGCCACCATAGAATATCGAACGCGCTTTTCAAATCAATGCTTACAAGAGCTGTATAGTAACCACTATTTTTATGTTCTAAGATAGCTTCCTTGATGTCAAATAATACATGGATGGTTGGCAGGCCGGGGCGTAATCCATATTGATGAGGAATGAGGACAATATTACGGTGAAGATGAGAGCGGAGCCTATTCATCAGTAATTTTTCAAACACCTTGCCCATAGATGAGAGTAGGTGAATAGGTCGAAAGGAACTAGGATCTGAGGGATTCCGATTCTTTTTTTAAAAAATAGCACTACTTGGCCAATGTTGAAGACTTTAGGGAATGTCCCGGTAGAAAGAAGTTTATTAAAGTAATTGACAAAGAGGTCTGGAGCCGACCTTATATGATTGACAATGGTGTAATCCACCCCATCTGGTCCCGGAAATTTCTTTCGCGGGAGATGTGTAAGTACTTGTAGAAGTTCTTTACGCGTGAAATTCAAGTCCGGAGGAGCTGTTAATAGGGTTGAATCATTTCTGACAGAGTGATGGTAGTCTGTGTCATATGAAGAGATGTCAGGACATAAAACTGTATCTAAGATCTGCTGAAGAGTTTCAGCAGTAAAGTCGGTGTTGGTCTGGAAGGAAGTTGAGACGTAAAACTGGGCTGGTTTAAATAGTTTGCCAGTCACAGTCTTGCGCTGAATACGATAAACGTCCTTAGTGTCCGTACCTTATATACCTATATCCTTAGTCCCTACCTTATACCTTATATCCTTAGTGTTTCCATGAGTTCATTTTCGCCTCTATAATCATTTTCTTGTATAAGGATCGTTCTCTTTGATAACGTTCTAACGCATCTGTTTGTAAACTCAGTCTGCGTGCCTGTTGAAACTTCCGATGAAGTGCTCTGCATTTGTTTTGTTGTGTACAGAGGGATCCATTCCACCAATTAACCGCACACAACCATTTGACATTGCGTGTTGGAAGGTAGTTATTGCAGGATTGCTGTATGGTGATTTCTAGAGAAGTCGAGAAGTGCTCGAGATCCTCCTGGGTTTGTGCTTGCAATAGTTGTTGTGCTTTTTCCTGTAGGAACGTTCGTATTTTTCAAGCGAAAGGAGCTATTTTATGACCTGGAAGATTGTAACTCTTAATAATAAGGATTGAAGTAAACTTGTCTATATTGAATGTTATAAATTTATGATCCGAGAGACTTAGAGTGTTCTCCACTTTCCAATCTTGTATTAATTCTGCTGCTTATGTTGTTGTAATTGTAAGCTCAGGCCATCCATGGGCATAACTGGTGTCAAATGAAGGAGTGCATCGGAGTTGTTCTGAATAATTAAGTTATGTGAAAAAATAAAATCTTCAAGCTGTCGACCTTTATCATCCGTTGTTGAATATCCCCACGTAGTATTATGGGCACTGTAATCCCCTGCAAAAATCATGTTGGAGATGCGGAAGCCTTGTAACGTGTCTCTCATGAATTGTGTTACATTACTATGGTTATCTCTTGGAGACAAATATTGGGAAACCATGACCATGATTAGATTTTAAACGTTGAGAAGTATTGCAACGTTAGAGAGATTACTCTCCCCACGTTAGAGAATGATAGAGGGAGCCCAGTCTGCCTTACAGCAGATTATAATATCACGTGGGGGATTGTCCTTATAATCTTTCTGAAAACTTTTCCATTGAAGCGGGAAGCCAATAGATACTCCATTCGTGACGTACGGCTCCTGTGCAAATATCATATCCGGTACTCTATTGCATACTGAGTAGCTTAAACAGTGGTAGCGTTAGCATGTTGTAAATTAATTTGTAGGCATTTAATTGTCTGCGTTGAGATTCTTTGCGAAGAATTAATAGGAACTGTAGGACTTATTTCATTTATATTATGCTTAGGAATGGACTGTAGTGGAAAAATATCAATACTCTGTGTTGCATTGGACGTTGTGGGCTGCTCGTTGGTAGATTGGACAGTCCGGGTTTGTACCGAGTGCCGAAACGATTGGTATCTTCACAGTTGATGCAAGCTGGTGTTTATGCATCGCATTCGCTAACTCCATAGGGTTCAAAGCAGAAGGCACAGAACATCGTTTTACTTCCGTACGTGTCCTGGGAGAGTCCAAATTGTTGGCAAGGATAACATCTTCGTATTCCCAAGAACTCAGTGATATTATGTTCTTGAAAGCTCTGAAACTTCTTCTCACTTTGAGTGCAGCCGCAAAGCTGGTTGAGGTGCAAACCAAAATCCACTAGACCCTATTAGGGCGTCGTTCTTTAAACCTAAACAGTGGCTTATAGGAGTTTGCGAAGATTCCTGCCGTGGCGCTAAGCTCTGCAATGAGCTCCTCCGGTTTCATTCGTTCCGGAACGTTATGCACTGCACATCCTGAACGTCGCTTTTGCCGTTGTTTGACCTTTGCAAGCACTGTGGCCTTCTATATATGTTCCTGAATTTTGTCGGCATCTTCTTTGGTGTTACAAAAGACCTCTAGACCACTCTGTGGAGCGGGCTGGATTCTATTTACCACCACTGGAATTTTCCCAAGTGGAAAGTTTTCTTGCAATTCACGACGTAAGTCGCTTGGACGTGTTTTATCCTTTGGATGGATAAGCACACTAGGTTTATTTATGCCTCGTAAGACGTTTGCAAAGGATTCTGGTTGCTGAGGGATTAAGGGTGGACTAGTTACAGCAGTGTCAACCAAAGAGGACCTTTCGTCTATGGTAATTATTGCGTTATTGGCAGGAGTTTGTTCAGTATTGACTGCACTGTCTATAACATCCTGTCTTAAAAATTTGTTCAGAGTTGACAGCACTGTGAGTAACATCAGATCTATAGAGGTGTTTTTTCAGAGAAAGATCTCGTAGAGCTTCAAGAGTAGAGAGAATGCGTTTTTGTAATTCTTGTGGCAGGAGTGGCATATGATGTTAGAGTAAGAGATGATAGCCTGTAAACCAGGCTTCCCGTATTAACACTGTCCTTGCAGTGAATTTGTATTGAGTCCAATAGCCAAAACTGTAATGTTATGGAGAAAAGAACCGAAGAAAGAGTTTTTAAAAATTTAAAAATTTGAATTTTAACAAATTGTCCTACAAATCTTCCGTTACTGACTTTTTACATATATAGAAAAAACAGCCTAAACTGCAGCATAATTATTTGTGTATGAACATTTGGAAACAGTCCATTGAGTTAACATTAAGGGAACCAACATATAAACATGTATCAAAAATTAATACAATGAAAAATAAGAGGGATGGAATTAAATCAATTAGTACAAAATATTAATTAACAAGAGCACATAAATTTAAAATTTGAACATACTAAGAATCATACATAACAGCACTCAAATGTTGAAAGACTATTATGTTAGAGAGCAATAAAACAAGTGCTTGTTACTAGACGCTACTGAATGTGTATTAAATGGATGGCTGACGCAAATTATTAGTAAACAAGAGTCAAAGTCACGCAAAATTTATAAATAAATCTACGATGATATAACAAGAGCCGCTTAATGTAACAGAATAATACACAGTTCAATAGACAGAACAAATTTTGCCTACCTTGGCCGTGATGAGTGCAGATCACTAAGACGTGGTAATCCAAAGATAATAATTTTTTTCTAAGTTAACCACTATTTTCTTTACGTAGACAATTTTCGAAGCACTTGTATACGCTTATATAACACAGCACAATGTTGAATCACAATGAAGGACGTTGACATAATCTACATAAAGCACAAATCACAAAAACACTAACAACTGAAGAACCATTGCACGCACAAACAAAAAATTTGTAACGAACTATTCCCTAAATATTCATGCGCACTTTAAAAAAATTAGAACAAAGTGACAAAAATTTCGCTAATTATTGCTGTTAATTCCGAAGCTCCAAATCCCACGTCTTTCCTCTGTCAACAGCTTGAGCGGAAACCAGAACCTGAAGGAAAATTTAACATCTGCTCCAATCAAACGTATCCTCAGCTCGACAAACCATTTATTCTCGACACAGATGCAAGTAATGAAAGTGTCGGCGCTGATTTTTCCCAAGAAATAGAGGGCCAAGAACGTGCAGTGTCTTACTGGAGCAAGTGCCTGTCTAAACCGAAGAGGAATCACTGTGTCACAAGGAAAGAATTGCCCGCCATATTCAAAGCCGTAGAACATTTCCATCATTATCTATACGGCAGAAAATTCCTGCTTCTCACGCATCATGCACCATTGGCCTGGTCTTTAAATTTTAAGAAACCTGAGGGTGAAATTGGTGGTTACACAGATTCCAAGAATATGACATGGGTATCCGTCATCGAAAGGGATCATCACATGGAAACGCAGAACACCCTGTCTAGAAGACCTTGCCCAGAAAACTGCCGATATTGTTCCAGGGTCGAAGCTATATACAACTGCTGAGTCCGGTCGCACGACAAATTACAACATCAACAACGGCTGATCCAGACGCATGGAGTGACAAAGAAGTCAGGAAAGACCAG
>KK121391.1:41927-102955 GCA_000611955.2 Stegodyphus mimosarum | reverse complement strand
CTACTACTTGGCAGGACATTTCGAGCTATAGTCCCACGACAAAACAATATTGGGCTCTCTGAGACTCACTCCATATTCGAAACGGCGCCTTGGACCGGAAATTCGAGTTGGATGATGGAAAAACTTTCCGATGACAGCTGCTAATACCCAAGATCCCGGATCCCGGACTTCCTTAAAGAACTACATAGCAGCCCTGCAGGAGACCACTTCGGAATAATGGAGACCTTGCAGAAAGTTCGGGAGAGCTTCTACTGGAATAATGCAATGGATGACGTGCAAAAGTGGTGCCGATCTTGCCATGCTTGTGCAGGTCCGAAAGGACCAAAGAAACGCAGCCGAGGGAAGCTGCAACGTTGCAATGTAGGAGCACCTTTTGAACGAATCGCCTTTGACATCTTAGGACCCCTGCCGAGAACAGCTGATGCCAACAAATACATCCTTGCTGTCATTGATTACATCACCATGTGGCCTGAAGCGTATCCTATTTCTGATCAAAAGGCTGTCACAGTAGCAGAGATGATGATACAGCATTAGATTTTCAGGTTCGGAGTGCCTCTTCAATTACATTCCGATCAGGGAAGGAATTTTACCTCGATGATAATCAAAGAACTCTGCAAGCTACTCGGCATTGACAAAACCCAAACGACGCCTTTAGAACCCCAGTCGGAGCGCATGGTAGAAAGGTTTAATCGAACCATCCTCAATAACCTCTCATTAGTGGTTTTAAGAAACCAACAAGACTGGGACAAGAAGTTACCGCTGTTTCTACTGGCTTACCGCAGTTCTGTCCACGAGACTACCGGCTATTCCCATCTCAGATGCTCTTCGGTCGTCACCTTCGTCTGTGATGTGATCTTTTGTTTGGTCGCCCTACGGAAGCGCCTTTATCGCCTGAGGAAAACATTCAAAATCTCTAGGGCCAGTTTGAAGTGATGCACAACTTTGCACCAGAGCGAGTCAATTTGGCGATCTTATTTACGCGTTCCGAAGTATTTGATTGCGGTCTATAAGATTCCATTTTTAGATGGCGCATACCAAGGCCTGTACACAGATTTTCAAATAAATTACTTACGAATTGCCTACCATTATCTGATATTACTTTTACTGGGACCCCGTACTTTAAGATATATTTATTCAGAAATGAGTCTGCTACTATTTTTGATGAAGAGCGTTTAAGGGGAATTATTTCCACCCATTTTGGGAAATGATCCACAATGGTTAACAAGTATCTATTTTTATTAATCTCTGTTCTAGGCTAGGGGCCAAGCAAATCAATGCCAACCAACTCATTTTGGAAAGTTATTTCTATGCTATTTAAGTACCCGGTCGGGTTGTAATTAACGTCGTTAATTAATTGACACAAGTGACATGACCTGACATACACCGTCACAATTTTGTATAACTGCGGAAAATATACCGCTTCCTGCACCCTTTGCAGGGTTTTCCTAACACCAAGCGGCCTCCTAATTTCGAATCATGGAGCTTCTCTAGAATACTTAAGCGCAGACTCATTGGGAGTACCGGTCGCAGTTCTTGATTGTCGTTTTTTGTTTTCGTGAAAAGAGTAATTTATCAGTAACTTCATAATGAGCCGCCCTATTGCGAATGGTCTACATGTTCAAAATTTTCGGGATCTTCCATATAAGTGTCAATGTCTTTAACCCTTTGACAGATTCATTTTTTTCTAGAATTCGGTCAAAAAATGTCACATTTTTAATTGCATTTTTTTGTTCAATTTACATTTTTAAGTAAAGATATGTTATTAAAATTAACATTTCTAATATTTTTAAGCATTTATTACAACTTTTTTTATTTAATGAAAATAATCAATTTTCCTGCAAGTTGTTGTTTCCCCTACATAAATGCAAAGCAGGGAAGTTACATTTACAGTTAAAATAGTACAATTACTTAACAGATATTTTCGATTACAATTCAATTACATTTACTATTATGTTTTGATGCAAAACATACTTAGCCTTCTTTTTTTTAAAGTTTTGATTTAGTGTGATATATCTTAAAGCAAGGCGACAGGCACAGTCCAACATCACAGTCTAGGCAAAAATACCTAGTCTCTTTCCTAATCCTTTTGCCGTTGTCATTTGGTCCTGGAATGCCTACGAAGTGTACTGTTTTTTATGCATTGCTCAGCATATCTATTTGTTTCAAAAACAATCAGGTCAAGCAAATAATCGTCTATGAAAGAATCATAGAACTGAAGTTTACCTTTAGTCTCATCGATATCCAAGTTAATTTTTGGAATTCCAGTGAAAGCAAATCTAGGAGGCGGATCCGAAGGATTATCACAGCTAATTTCAAAAAATTGTCTTGCTTGACTGATTCCATCTGTACTACTACCAGAGTCACTACTATCCAGGTCATCTAGTAAACTTTCGCTACTATCATTTACAGATAATTTAGTTTCTGATTCCGAGTCACAGTTCGAATCACAAGAAATTAGCTCCATACGCTCTGAATTACCCATTATTTAAAAGTAAAAATATATTATTCAACTCTTACATCAATAAAATTATCAGGCGGTTAGTAAAATATGACCAGAAAGCTATACGCTGAAAGATAACAATTCGTCTTCTGATAAAAACATGCGAAAAAACCTGCGCTTTTGAACCAATCAGAGTAGAAAATACAATAAACTGCAAACTATCATTTACTGGAAAACTATCGCCATCTATACGAATAATTTGTTACTAAAATTGGAAAAAATACGGTCGAAACAGTTCAAGCGAAATGGAAATCAGATTGCCCGAACGCCGTACGGGCAAATCAATAAAGGCCCGAAAGCTGTGCCCGTACGGCGTACCGGCAAAACAGGGAAGGGGTTAAATTATCGGTCCGTTTTTGATTCGGCAATTATTGTTTCCTGGAATTCAATTATATTCGCAGTTAGCATTGTACATTTAATTGTATTTCCGTCTTCATTGATCTTTATTCTTGATAGTGCGTCCGCAACTATATTTTCTTTCCCCTATCATTAAATTAAACTCTTGCAGATTTAGTGTCCAACGTATGATGAGCTGGGACGAAATCGTTTTACCGGAGTACAGGCAACCAACTGTCGCGCGATCTGAATACACAGATATCAGGGTACTTCCAAAATTCACAAGGAATTTTTGCACCGCTAGTAGGACTGCGAATGTTTCCTGTTCAGTCGCGGGATAATTTCGTTGAGTTTGATTAAGCGTCTTGCTAAAAAAAAGCTATTGGCTGCCCATTTTGGTAAAGAACTGCGCCAACTGCCTAGTCTGACACGTCTGATGCAATTTCCAAATTTTGATCCGATTCCGGGAATTTAAGAACAGGGCCGTTAATTAAAGGGTGTTTCAATTCTTCAAACGCGTGTTCGCTTGCGCTGTCCATGTGAATTTAGTCTTTTTTCCTTTAAGCATCAACAAGGGTTCAACTATATTTGCAAAATCTTTAACGAATACTCTATAACAGGAGCACATTCCTAGAAAAGATGACAATTTCTTAGCTGTATTTTATTTCTTAGCTGTAACTTTTGATCGCTAAAACTTTTAGAGTTGTCAGTTTCGATACTGCTCTTCGAGATTTTGTAGCCGAGGTACCTCAATTCCTTGGAGGCAAATTTGCACTTTTTAGGATTAATTTTCAGGCCCACTTCATTTAATAATGTAAAACCTTCCTCTAAATGTTTAATGTGTTCCTCTACGGTTTCGCTTGTCACAATACTATCATTGAGATAGATGATTGTCCCAAGGCTGCCCTTAAAACAATATCCATAACTTTTTTAAATGAAGCCGGAGCTCCGCTTAAGCCAAACGGCATTCTCAAAAAGGCATACACGCCTGACTTTGTAATAAAAACCGTTTTTTTTACATTCTCGGGTTTTACTGCAATTTGAAATTAGCTTGACGTCGGGTCTAAAGTGATCACAGATTTAGTCGACCGAATTTTTCTTATAATTTCATCTATTATAGGGAGGGGATATGAGGGGTATTTCGTTATACTATTTAATTTTCGGTAATTAGTAGCGAATCTCCATGCGTTCGGATCTGCGGGTGGCAATCCACTCTTCTTTCTACATAAAACTACAGGACTAGCATAGGGGCTGGTACTTGGCGTAATTCTCTTATTCTTGAGCAATATTTAAAGCGAGGCATAAAGTGTGTTCTTTGTGAGAAAAATCATTTCTTGGCAAAATGCCCAAATTACTTGAAACTATCGGTGAATGATCGGGTTGAAATAATCAAAAGTAATGAGTTGTGCTTTAATTGTCTAGCATTAAATTATCCTGTTAAAAACTGCAAATCAAAAGTTTCGTGTTCTGTATGCGTACGGTGACCAGACGTCCTTTATTTTAGAGGACAGTCCTTTATTTGAAGGCTCTGTCCTCTAACTTTATTTATTTCCTGAAATAAGCATATTGTCCTTTATTTTGAGAAATCGTCGCAAAATAAAATTTACATATTACATTATTTAAAACTCGTTGAACATATAAATGTCTGCTTCTATTGTTTTAATAAACCTTTTGAATTACTAAGTTTTTTGGAGTTTTTTTTTATCAGGAGGCGTCCATAAATGATCGCAATATTTGGGATAATTTTGACCCTGCCCATCCCCAATCCCCATGTCACAATTTGTCACACCTTGGAAGACCCCAAATTAACATTTGTGACGTCACAAGAACGCACAAACCCCCACCCCTAACACGAAATTATTGAGCACGAATTTAAATTACCATAACCCCCCCTCATGTCACGTTACAAGTGTCCTTTATTTTCTCCGAAAAAATATGGTCACCGTATGTATGCGGGAAAAGACGCCACGTGACACTTCGTTTTCCGGCAGAAAATAAATCATCGAAAATGAATGAAAAAAATAAAAACGAAACAGCGAGTAGTTTTAGTGCACTCTTCTCCTTAGCGCCAGACTTTCTGGCTAACAGCGGTAATGCTCTGCTTACAGCGACAAGTGTAAACAAATCAAAAAATGTTCTTTTAAGCAGCGTGATCTGCGTTATTAATGATGGTATGGGTGGGCTACATCAAGTCAAAATGTTGCTTGATGGCGGAAGTACTTCATCCTTTATAAGCAGAGAATGTGCGAGTAAATTCCAATTGAATAAAGATAAATTAAACATCGCAATTTCCGGATTAAATGATTTCTTGTTTGCAATTCGATCGAGAGTTTCGGCATGCATTAGCAATAAAGATAAAAGTTATGTCAGATATTTAGTCCTATTAGTAGTACTAAAAATCACGCAAGATTTGATTCCTTCAAGGAAAATTGATATTAAACTGCAAGATTTTTGTAACATAAAATTAGCCGATGAGAATTTTAATGTTCCGGAACGTATAGAGATGCTTTTAGGAGCTGAGGCTTTCTTTGAAATATTAAAGTCTGAACAGATTCGCTACAAAAATTCGAGTCTTATTTTGAGAAACAGCATGTTTGGGTTTATTGTGTCAGAAAGCGTTACATCAGAAGAACAGAACCGAGTACATTACGGGTTAATGAAAAGATTTGATGACTTAGAACAAACAATAAGAAAATTTTGGGAAATAGAGAATGTTGAAACAATCATTCCAAAAAATAAAGAAACAGCAATATGTGAAGAACATTATAAGCAAACTCATAGACGTAATGAAAAAGGAAGATACATTGTAACAATGCCGCTAAAGGAAGACCCTATTTGCTTAGGAAATTCAAAACATTTGGCCCTTGAAAGGTTGAATTCCCAATAGAATGGATTCGGGAAAGGCCCTGAATACTTAAGTCTGTATCAGGATTTTTTAAAGGAGTATGAAGAGCGTGGGCATATGACTGAGATTAAGGAGAAAAGTGAGCCTAGGGTAGTGTAGTATATGCCACATCATGGGATATATCACCCTCAAAAACGACAACTAAATTCAGAAGAGTGTTTAATGCATCATGTTTAACATGAAATGGAATTTCGCTAAATTCTTTGCAACGTAATGGAGGGGTTATTCAAGATGATCTCTTTTCAATCGTGCTTAGATTTCGAAAATACTCATTCGCATTTAAGGGAAATATCAGAAGAATGTATACAATGACTGAAATTAACCCTAAGCAGAGATGCCTGCAGTGAATCCTGTGGAAAAAAGAAAGTGATGCACCTGTGAAAATCTACGATCTTAATACTGTGATCTACGGTACAGTCAGTGCTCCATACTTAGCTATGAGAACGCTCAAGCAACTGTTGATTGATGAAGGTCCGAAATTTCCACTAGCTGCGCCAGGGTTACTTAAAAATTTTTATATGGACGATGTGCTTAGTGGAACGGAATCTTTGAGTACAGCAAAGGAACTTAGTTAACTGCAATATCAAAGACTGCAGGATTGACAGTACACAAGTGGTGCAGTAATCATGCTGAACATGCGGAAGATAACCACACCTATCCTTTTTCTAATGAAGAAGAATCTACAAGACTCGGAGAGTCCTTGAAGTCTAGGAGAGACTGTTTCAATTTTAGAGTTGAACATTCTAATGGCATAGTTTGTTAAGGCTGACTTGGGACGAACCACTGCCAAAAAAGGTGTAGAGTCATTAGGATTTTTGTGAAGCAGGAGACATGAAAAATGGGCAACGCCTTCGCCGGGAATCGAACCACGGACCTCTCGGTTACGCGTCGAGCGTGCTGACCACTACACCAAGAAGACATGCGAAAAAGGTGGGAGAAATACCTCATATGCTCCCCCTTTCAAAGGGCGACTGGGGTTTAGGAGACCTAATAGCCAAATCCCGGTGGTGGAGAATCATCATCCATCACCCTTTTAGTTCGGCGCCATTATAGAGAAATTAGCTTATTTCGAAGCAGGAGATGTGATGAAAATGAGCAACGCCTTCGCCGGGAATCGAATCACGGCATTCTCAGTTACGCGTCGATCGTTCTGACCACTACACCAGGAAGGCATACGAAGAAGGCGGTAGAAATACCTTATAAAGGAAGCTGATGAATAGAAGAAATTCTCTACCGAATTGGAAATGCTAAGTAAAAGAGAAGTTGAGAGGTTTATTCTTATTGCAGAAGTAGACCAGGTGAAACTTCACGGATTTGCAGATGCTTCTGAGATAGAATACAAAGCAGCCATATATTGCAAGTCCCGTTTAAGAGATGGAGAAATGAAAACAAGGCTAGTGACTAGTAAATCCAAAGTCTCGCCTATCAAACGAGTTACTATTCCGAGAGTGGAGTTTTGTGTGGTCGTCCTACTTGCAAGGTTAATAGTTAGAGTAATATCTGCATTAGAGATCCCTGTGAACGATGTGTATCTGTGGAATGACTCCATGATCGTAATTTCGTGGTTACAAAAGGAGCCTTACCAGTTGAAAACTTTTGTTTAAATCGAATGGCAACAATTCAAGAGTTGAATAATGGTTATCATGTGCCATCAAATGAGAATCCGAGTGATCGTATATCCCGAGGTTTCGATCCAAGTAAACTTTTAGAAAATGATATGTGGTGGAAAGGCCCTCTGTTCCTGGGAAACAACGAGTATCCATATAAAGAGATTCCAGTGCAAGTCATTGTGAAGGACTTTCCAGAAGAACTTAAAATTATTAACGATTCTAATATTTTTTTAATGCGAAAGCTAATCCTTTCATTGAGGATTTCTTAAATCTAAGTAATAGTTACACTAAAATTATTCGTGTTTTGAGTTTTATTTTTAGGTTTGTAAGCAAATGCAAAGGAAAGGACAAAGTTTCCGGTCCTCTTCAGAGCGCGAAATTAAAATTAGACGAATTTAAACTAATTAAGATGATTCAAAATATTGAGTTTAAAAAAGAAATCTCAAGCCTTCAAAAGGATGGTAAGGTACCTCCAGATAGCAAGGTAAGAAGTATTTTTCCATTTCTAGATCAATATGGAATTTTACGAGTTGGAGGTAAAATAAATTTTTATCAAAGTTATCTCTTTCTTACAAAAGAATTATAAGTTAACTAATTTAATTATTGTGATGTTCCATAAGAAATACATGAATATTGGTCCACAAGGCTTATTGTCCATTGTTAGGCAAGGGTGTAGGCCCTACACGGGCGCAACATTTTCAGAAAAATAGTACATGAGTATGTCGTATGCTTCAAAGCAAAGCCAATGCCCTATCAACAACCCTTGGGTCAACTCCCTAAAGAAAGAGTCAGCCCAAATTTTTTCGTTCAGTTGTGTTGGAGTTGATTTTTTTTCTTATATTACCCACATCATAGAAAAGGTCGTCTTAACAAGGTGTATGTGTGCATTTTTGTTTGTTTTGTTACCAAAGCTTGCCATCTTGAGTCGGTAACAGACCTGTCTAGTCAAGTATTTCGTGCAACCTTAAAGCGTTTTTTCAGCAGTGTGCACACATATTTTCAGATAACGCAACCAATTTTGTTGGTAGTAAAGCAGAATTAAATAAATTGAAAAGGCTAGTCAGCAAACCAGATGAGGAATTAGGCAATTATTTATCGAGTGAGAGTATTAATTGGTCTTTCATTCCCCCTAGAGCTCCTAATCATTGAGGGCTCTGGGAGGCAGGTGTCAGATCTGTTAAGTTTCATTTGAAACGCGTAGTAGGCAATTTGAAATTAACCTATGAGGAGTTTCTTACAGTAATTGCTCAAATTGAGGGCTTTTGAATTCTCGGCCCTTGCATCCTTTATCATCTGAACCAGAGTACGTTGATATCTTGACACCTGATAGGCAGACCTATCACTGCTATTGCAGAACCTAATATTTTAAATGTTATTGATAATAGATTAAAGAGCTGGCAAAAATTGACTAAAATCGTGCAAACAATATGGAAGTACTGGAGAAACAACTGCTTGAGTGCACTGCAAGGAAGAACTAAATGGCTCTTTGAAAAAGAAAATATAAAAATTGGAACTATGGTAATTTTAAAGACTGACAACGTTCCTGTATGTAACTGACCCCTTGGCAGAAACGTAGAGATATTTTTAGGCAAAGACAATAAAGTGAGAATAGTTTCAGTGAAAACGAAAAGCGGTATTTTTAAGAGATCAATTAAATAAAGTTTGTGTTTTACCTATACCAAATTAAAACAAAAAAGTATGTTTGTAATTAATTATTTGTTTCTTTAGTAGTTATTGATGTTATTATGTTGATGTTTACAATTATTTACCTGTATTTTATATTGTGACACTGTTTAAAGTTTTTCATCGTAAAGTTTACAATTTTGAAGGATTACATCATGTCAAGGGGGGCGGTATGTTCAGTCTGCGCGCGCATCTCAATGTTTCTGCGCACGACTCTTGAGCTCTTGAAGTTTTGTTACGTGAGAATGTGAGCTAAGAGCCTCTGACAGAATTCATGGCTTCGAGCGGCCATGAGCTGTGTAAAATTAATGAGAATAAATGTGTTAAATATTATTACAGTGCACGAGTAAATTTCAGTGTGCATGTAACACATTTCTTCCACTATACTGTTCTTATGCGTCTCCGTTTATATTCATGCATATATTAAATATTGTATATTAAATATTATTACAGTATATATGTATATTAAATATTATTACACATTTCTTCACATAATTACATGTATATTAAATATTTGTGAGTATATATGTATATTAAATATTATTACAGTCCACGAGTAAATTCCAGCGTGCATGTAACACATTTCTTCCACTGTACTGTTCTTATACGTCTCCGTTTATATTCATGTATCTATATGTAGGATGAGGTTAGGGTTAATAACGAAGAAAGATAGTAGCGTTAAGTAGCTTTTTTAATAATGAAATAATAAGCATGAGGATGATATGTACAGTGAATAGAATGAACGGAAGTAAGATAAAAAATAAGGTGGAAGTTTCAGTTCAGATAGAGCAGCATTGCTCATCAAAGAAAATCCTCGAACACCATCATCGAAGTTTCCTGCGTAGCGGCCAAACCTCATCTGCCAGAATGCTCTTCATTTTCTCACGCAGCTTGAAGAATCATCTGACTGCTGCTGGCGTTGCCAGATCTGGGATGACGGGAGAAGTTGTAGAGACGAATGACCACACGGACATCCTGCCTTGCCAGGCGTCCTCGCCTGGGGGTGGATCTGAAAAGAAGCAGAAACAAGCATAAAAAGTGAAAAGAAAAAAAAACAATGTCCTGGTGTCGAATCTTCAGATTGTGCACCAAGGTTTCATTTTATCAGGAGAGGTAGACGTTATGATGGAGCCTTCATGACGTATCTTTCGTACTTCATAACAATCAGATGGATGAACTTTCGTTGTCTCATAAGGACCGAAGAGTTTGGGACGAAGTTTAAGTCCAAGTTTCAGTTCAAGTCGAAGGTTCAGTCCAGGTTGTATTGGCATTCGGTCTCCAAGTTTGTATTTGCAGGCAGATTTACTAAGTTTCTTATACTCTCGTTTTACTTGCTGTAAACGAGGGATTTTTGGTTGAGCTTGAATGCGTAATGCAGCTTTTCTATCATCTTGCTATGTGAACAATTTCATTTTCTTTGAATTCCGTTTAAAGTTTCTTCTATTGTACTTCCAGGCCCGTTTCTTGCGTTTCTTTGGGCGTGAAGCGGCTAAAGAGTAGAGAACAGTAATTTTTCTTCGAAGTATTTTAGCATTCTTTGTTGTTTTAAAAGCGTCAACTGTATCATTTTCATGTATGTAAGTGATGGTAGCATTTGGATGTACAGGTGATAAATTCAGAGTTATCCGAGATGCTTTTGGAAAAAGTTCAGCGATTTGAGAAATATTAGTATCCCCTGGAATGTCAGACAGAAATAGTTTCGTTGGATTGTATCTCCATTCTTTCTGGTCCTTTGGATCTTTTTTCAGCATAACAACATCTAAAATATGAGAAGAGAAAGGTTTGATTCCTTCTGCAGTGATAAGGTCTTCTGTAATGTTGAAGTCTTTTGTACTGATAATGTCTTCTGTAGTTATATCAGTAGACAAATGTTCCAGATAGAGAGTCTTAGTACCTGTTACTTTATCATCAAGAGTTGTCTGTGAAAAGGGAAATATTTCAATTTTTGGAGTTTCTGCACTTTTAGCAGGTGTTTTCTCTTTTGCTTGTTCAAAACATCCTTGTCCAAACTGATTCAGTTTATTTTTTGCGGTTTCTTGATTATTCTGCACGCTTTGTTCATCATCAACATCGTCACCATCATTAGCTTCATGACTATCATCATCGTGACCGTCGTTGTCATCAACATCATCTTCATCTTGGTCAACATCACCTTCATTAGTGCCATCATCAGCCTCATTAGCTTCACGATTGTCATCATCATCATCATCATCAGTATCACGATCTTGATCCATGCCGTCATCTGCACCAATACCTGTAGCGTCATCTTCATCAACATCACTGTGATTAGCTTCATGATCGTTATCATAATCATCCAAATCCAATTCCAAATTGTCATGAGCATCATCATCATTTTCAACTGTTTTCTTCAACTGATTTTCATTTTCTTTGTTTGCATGAAAAGCAATTTTAACTGTATGTAGTGTATGAGGAGTAACGGTATGTTGAACTTCCTCGCGAATGTCAGAGTTCAAGATGTGTGAATGATCAGATGGAAATTGATTGATCATTAGCAATGTTTACAAAAATTTGATCGTTGTTACTGTTGCATAAATGAATACCGTCTTTATCAAATGTAAATTGAGTTTGTTGCAAAACGTCGAGTCCAATAATCGCATCAAGAGGAATCATGTCATCTTTTAGAACATGGATCTGAGCAGGTAAAACAGTGGTTTGATTTTTAATGGAGTCCTGAAGGAATCCAATGCTTTGAACTGTGTCTCGGCCAATTCCTGAAAACATTGTTCTGGAGGGATATAATGGTGGAGAACCAATTTTGCGGTATGTTTTCTCATTAATTAGCGTTGCTTGTGATCCAGTGTCACAAAGGGCAGTTAAGAGGGTTCCTGCAAGTTGAATGTCAACATGCATAGGGTGCTTAGAAAAATTTTGGGTGGAGAGTGCATGTACAGTGGTATCAGCCGCAGAACGTTTAGGAGGAGTTTCCGTCGTAGGTGGTGGTGGATAAGGTGGAAGTTTCAGTTCAGATAGAGCAGCATTCCTCATCAAAGAAAGTCCTCGTACACCATTATCGAAGTTTCCTGCGTAGCGGCCAAACCTCATCTGCCTGAATGCTCTTCATTTTCTCACGCAGCTTGAAGAATCATCTGACTGCTGCTGCCGTTGCCAGATCTGGGATGACGGGAGAAGTTGTGGAGACGAATACGGTCCGTTTCCTCCATAAAATGTCAAGTACTCTAAATGTATTCCATTCACCCTCCTTCTAAAGAGTTCCTTGGGAGCTACGGAATTTTTTTCCACTTTTTTTTTTAATCATAAAATATTTCTTGCAATTAATCCGTTATTCTTTGAAGAAGTTGCACGTCTGAAATATTATGAAGGCAAACTTAAATGCAAAATAAATTATAAATTAGAGCATCAGTGAAGAATAATGAAAAGTTTCGTTCATTACAAAGAGGGTTAGAAATGTTGTCAGTCTAAATACCTAATTTGTGATTCTCAGTGCCCGGAAAAAGTATCGCTGTTGAATGGGTTTCTTCGGCAAGAGTACATGTACAAATATACTCTGTAGACAGAAGTAAGAAACAGATTTAAAATTAGGATGATGAACGGAAGTTCGAATTTAATTGTTATAAATTTCGAGTTTAATGATTTCTCCTGTGGTTTTCAACGCTGTCTCCAAATTTCGGAATATGGCCGACACCTTGTATCTTTTGTTCTCATCTGTCAGAAGAAATATTAATACATACATGCAGATAATATCTTTAAAAAATGAAGCAATTAGTTTTATGAATGGTTTTGTAACTGTAAAAACACGGAAAAGAAAATTATGAAGCAGTTAAGAATTAGAAATAAGGATTCTTTTTCCCGAACTGAATTATTACTTTGCCCAAATTTTACTGTGGATAGAACTGAAACTCCTCAATCCAATCAAAATAGCGAAAGTTCTTCGAAATTCGAACAAAAGAATTCGAAACTTTATAGTGAGGGTGTGAATTTTGGACTTTCTTTCAGAGAGAACTGGTCTGTGAGCATTTTTCGCGAAGCTTTTTAAACATAGAAATGTTGAATTGGCTTTAAATATGAAACGAATTGTAAATAACTCATATACAGCAGAAAATTTTAAGACCACAAATGAACTAATCCTTTTCTTGTACTAAGTAAATAATCGATTTTATTATTTTAATTAGAAAATTCATTATTTTCATCAAAACGCGAGTAATTTCATAACCAAGGCTTAATTCTGACCCAACCTACTTCATTATAAAAAAGGCATTATATAAAAGTAATTAGAACTGAAATAGCATTCAAAGATTATATGAAATACTAATGAACGAAAGTTAAAAAAGCAAATAAAAGTGTCTTAATAGAATATACAGTAAATCTAACCTAGTAAAACAGGATAATGGGAATAGGATAAAAAGAATGTACATGAAAAAATGAAAAGAGTAATGAAACGGAGGAAACAGGTCTAGATTAGTAATTCTCAACATATAGGTAACTGCAGTGCCAAATAAATTCTTTTTCATAAGACAAATTTTCAACAGACTTATTCATCTACTTATGCTAATTTAATTTGTAACTTTAAAAAAAATGGGAAGATCACCATTTCTCTTTTCTTTAATTCGTATGTTTAATTTCCTTAAATAATGTCAATAATCGATTTTATCGCAAAGGTCATTAACAGCATGTGTGTAGTTATGCACTTGTGGTATATTGTTCACAAACATAAAATTATATTTAATTAATTAGGAATTACTAGACTAATAAAGGCTTGTTCCAAAAAAATGGCTGATTATAAGCTTTTAGAAGAAGAGAGATCCCGTGTCTTTCTTAACCAAAATCAATAAAATTTTTCTTATTAAACGTCACCAAAGTTTTGATTTTTGCCTAATTTTTATATGCATCGCCGTTAAATTAAATTGAATGATTTTATTAATACTCCCCTCACTCTAATTGCCAACATTTTCTTATATAATTCAGCATAAAACTGACTGTTGCATTATTAAATTGACTTTAATTATGGTTTTTTTCCCTTTGTGCGTGTGTGTGTGAGAGAGAGAGAGAGAGAGAATAGCGAGAAAAAAACGTATACTTATTGAATCATTACTAAAAGCATCTGAGCAAAGGAGGCAAATGTGTCATTTTATTTGAAAAACACTTATCATTATATACGAGTAGGAGTACCAAATATTCATATAGCCAGAATATGTAATTTAATAAATTAAAATTTAGTAATCCTTTTATTTTAAGTACTTGTTCCTAAGCTAATAAATGTTTCGTGTTAAAAAATGCAGCATTTTAACAAAGCAATTCTTTGAAAAAATTAAATTTTGTATGGTTTCCGAGATGAACTGAAGGGACAGCAAAGCAATCAAAATGTTCAAGGCAATTCTTCCGCGCAACTTCTTAGCACAACCTTAATGCGAAGGCAGCAAGCGCAGTTTCTAACGATACGTTTTGGAAAATAAAAAAGAAATTTCATTGTCGTTTCATGTAAATTTGCTTTTCTGTTTTTCATCCTTATCCAGAATTTCGAATTACTTATAGAATTTTAAATATTTTCTAGTCTTTTGCCTGATAATAACTGGAAGGTTTCTCCGAGGGTAAATGCTGCTTGCTTGCGTTTAATAAACAGATACATAATACACGTACTTCTGTCTCCTAGTAGCCTATAAATATTATGCTCGAATAATACTTTTCATAATAATATCTATATAATAATCTGTCAGAATAATATAATCTAATATATACAATATATTAATAAATCTGAAAAATTTGCAATAATATCTCAACTAATTTTCTAAATACAAATCATCTACTTTCATGATATAACCTTAATACGCCTGAGCTTGAGTTTACTTTTTACTTCCTTGTACGAAATAAAGGAAGTACTGTAATCGCGAAAACTTTCAGTTTTAAGAATTCAACAGAAATGTCCGTTTTGTATGTTCCAGAATCCATTTTGACTGTTTTCGGAGTGACTTCTGACAGAAGACGAACAGAATAAAGAATTCTTTATTCCTAAAAAGATTATAAAATGGATTAAAAGTTGATTTTTTCTGATGTCTGTGTGTATGTATATATTTTCCATAACTCAAAAACGATTTGCCGTAGAACGTTGAAATATTGTACATGAGACTGCATTTAATTGTGCACTTCCCTTTTTTACAGCAACTAGCAGAAACCAAATATGTATATATCCCACCTCTTACCCTGCTTAATTTTCCTTACCCAGTCTATATTTTTGCAATCTTCGGTCATAGTCATATACATCCTGTCACACAAGTGCTTTAAATCATTTTTAAAAAAATTCAGATTTTTACGAAGTCAAATTTTTAAAGAAATTTATTTTGGACAAATAACGAATTCGAAATTTTAATGCTATCTCCCTTTTCCTATATTTATATTTGGGAAAGTTTCATACTCATCATGAAAAAAGTAAAATACAAGAAGTTTGACTCCCGTACGACAAAAATTAGCCGAAATATTTAATTTCAAAATTTGCAGTTTTTGATGTCATTTTCAACTTGCCTTGAGGGATTGGTCAATTAAAATAATTTGAGGAAATAAATTTAAATGAAGTGCAGCAAAAAATGTGCTTTTTGATTATTTAATGAATGTTCATTGCTTTAGAATGGCAATTAAATGTTTGTAGTTCCTTATATAAAATACCATGTATCTAAAGAGGTAATATGATGAACAAGGCAATAAATTATATAATCTGTATATTTTCAATATTTTTCCAAGAATTAAATATTTTTGTATCTGAACCTGAACGTTTAATTTTAATTCCTTTGTATTAAATATATGTCGATGAGGAAAGTCAGCCTGGCTGTTCATTTTTCATACTGGAAATAATGGAATAGCTCACATCTCTTATAATTTTTAAACACCCCAATATTATTTCAAAGACCTCATCTGAAATTTATTGCCTGAGAGCCAATGAACTTCCAAATGCGAAAAGGAGATTTCAATGCTCAGCATTCATTTCTTAGAAAGCTTCCATTAGTCTTATATTCAAGCATTACTTTTTATATTAGTTTTAGTAGACTGAGGTAGAATTACATAAGTATATTATTTAGGCATTCAGGATCTCAGTTTTCAGATATATTCAGAGCTAGATTACAGAGTATGTTGATTACCGCGTATGTAGATTACCGCCTATGTCTGGGCAAGATACCTAAATTATAGCGTGCCAAATCATCTTAGACTTTTTCGGTAACCTGTTATCTGTTTCTCATTCTTAGAAGCAAAAAAAACACCCTAATATTATTTGCAAGATACCTAAATTATAGCGTGCCAAATCATCTTAGACTTTTTCGGTAACCTGTTATCTGTTTCTCATTCTTAGAAGCAAAAAAAAAAGTGGGGTTTGGAAGATTAAAAATAAATGTTATACTTTAAATGTTAGGGTGGCTTAAAATAACCATCCACAATATGTGAGATGAAATAAATATTTGCAAACGCAATTAACTGTGACAAATTGAAACAAAATACACGATAAATAAATATAAAATTATCGTATGAAGTGCGTCAAATAAATAAGCATAACTCTACGAAATACATAAAAAGTAAATTTTGAACAAATAACTCAGACATATTTACGATAATATATATATAGCGTTATTAAATTTTTCTTCATGATGCAAACCGTTCATTCAAAGTTAAAAACAGGCAATATCTTTAATCACTTTTTATTTCAACTCTAACTTTCTAAAGCTGATCACATACACTCCCACACTCCGACTTAAGTTTAAAAATTTGCGAGTGAAATGGCCTGAAGAATATTCTCGAATCATTTTGAGATTGATATTCCTAACATTCTTTTTATCAAGACATAAAATCAATTTTTCTCAGTTCCTAGAACTATATGCTCTCGAATACAGAGTATCCTCACATATAAGACAACGGTTTATTTTTAAGAATTTTAGAAGGAAATATAAGTTTCACATTACTGAGTTTGGTATGTTCGGAGAGTTTCACTAAATGATCTGCTTACCATCCCTTAATGCAAGTTAAATAAATATGTTCCCTTTTAAATGTAAAATTTGTAGAATAAACTACGTGTTCTAACATCTTATTTTTAAATTTTTGTCTGTTTTTACATATAAAGCTATCTGCATATGTATATATATATATATTGGTTGTATGAGGCTATTTTAAAAGAACTGTCTTATATTCAGGACATTCTATAACAGAACAACTATCGAAGATAATTGAGTGTTTGTACGCATTATCCAAACTATCTGTTGTTCAACTGACTAAACTCTAAGCCTGTAAATTGATAGTAGAAAATATTCCGTAGTTACTTGACCGAATGAAAGTTTATGTTATCGGTCCTAAATTAGAACATCATCAAATATAATGTTTATATTTGTTACACACAGAAATTGTTTCGTGAAAGAACATATTAAAACCATAAGTAAATGTGACCTTAAGAACAAATTTAACAGGAAACTTCATTCACTTAAAAGAAAAAAGAGAAAGTTCGCTAAAAAGAATTCTCTGCATTTTGATATGAAACTGTCCGCATTTAAAATACGTTAAATCAGTAGTTCTCAACTGGTGGTACGTGTACCACTGGTAGTACGCTAGAGAAAAATGGGTGGTGCGCAAAGAAACAAAATATTTTTAACTATTGAATTGAAAAATTAAATACACCAACATCCTGTTAAATTTTTTTTTCTTTAACACTCGTAAAATTATGCAATCTCAGCTTTGTTCAAGGACTTAAGCAAAATATTTTCACAAATATTTTTTTAGCCATACATATAACAAAATTTGTCTGAAAGGAGGTTTTTAAAAGGAGTATTAAGAATGAATGATGTATTTAATAAGAAATAAAAATAAGTTCCTATCAAAATATAATACTGTTCCATTAATTCTTTTAGAGTTGATCGATTTATTAAAATGTCTACACTTTACGTCTCCACCATTTCCGGAATCATATTGCTTTATTTCCAGTTCGAAGCATTTTTACACGATTTGCTCTCTCTAACAGCAGTATTTTGTTATCTTGTTGCTTTGTATTTCTTACTTGTATTCCCTATGCTATTTAAAAATATCGTCGTTTGTTTTTGAAGAACAAGTAATATATTGTGCATTTAAATATTTGTGAAAAAATCATAAAACAAACCTAGATTTTCAAAACGAAAAAATGATCAGGATTGACTAAGCGAAAAAATGATGATTCACAGGGGATGGATCCAGGTCAATCTACTAGCACTAAGAATATTGAAAAGAAAAGAAAAATTGTTTATAGAAAACATAATGAAAGTTATTTTATCATTTGAGTTTTCTTGGAATGGATTTTAATTGGATCCTCAACGTCAATGTGTCGTTTGCGGTTAACTATTATCCAATCAAAGTATAAAACCATCGTTTCTTAAAAGATATTTTGAAGCTAAGTATGCCAATTTAAAGGATAAATCTGATAAATATTTTAAGAGGAAATCAGCGGAGTTCAAAAATAGCGAACAAGTAATGAAAGGTTTTGTTACTTCAAGTGAAAAAGCTTTGGAAGATAGTTACTCAGTAAGCTTAAAATTGCCATAACTAAGCAGGCTCACACTATAGAAGAAACCTTATATTACCAGCAGCTAAAGCTATCGTTTTAATATTATTCAATGAAAACATTCCGTTATGAAATGATACAGTAAGTAGACGAATTCATGAAATGGAAATTCCATAAAAGAGACACTTATTCAAAAAATAAAACACCGTGAATATTTCGCATTGCAATTGGACGAAATTACTGATATAACGATTATTAGTTTACATACCTTTGGAAGAATTTAAATGAATTGCCGAAGAGTATTTAGTCTGTGAAGGTAGAGCAACTGCAAATTAAATTTTCAAACTGGTTGACAGTTTTATGTCTGAGAATGATATTTCTTGGAATAACTGCATTGCTGTATGCAGTGATGGAGCTCGGGTGTTAACAAAAAATCATTCCGGCGTTATTTCTCAAGCAAAAAAGTAGCACCTGAAACTAAATTTCCTCACTGCTCCATTCCTCGTGAAACTTTAGTAACCAAAACAATCCCTGGAAATCTGAAAATCGTTTTGAATCAAACTTTGAAAATTGTTAATTTTGTTAAGAGCCGAGCTTCAAGAATATTTATGGTTTTATGTCAAGAGTTGGGCAGCGAACATGAAACTCTTTTGTTACATTTCGAAGAAAGGTGGTTATCCAGAGGCAAAGTTTTAAATTGTCTTTTTGAACTTCGATCAGAAATTCAAATTTTTCTCTGTGATTAAATATTTGAATTGCAAAAAGGTTTATTTAGGATATTATGGTTGGAGCGTTTAGCATATTTAGCTGATATTTATGAAAAGTTAAATGAAATAAATTTAGGATTACAAGGACAAAATGTTAATTTTTTTACCATTAGAAATAAAATAAATGCAATTATAGAAAGACTCGAGCTAATTAAACAGAGAATTAGGTAATAATATTTTAAGCTTTTCAATAATTTTAGAATGTTTTCTAACATAAAATAATTTGAAAATAAAAGAAGAATTATGATTCGACATTAAAAATCATTGTTTTCATTGATAAATAATTTCAAAATGTACTTTCCCAAGGATTATGGAAAAAGAAAATTGGATTAAAAATCCATTTTGTTCAAAGGAACACGAAATTTTATTTCATGAAGAAAAAGGACAATTGATAGAAATTTCCTGTGATCGAACCCTGACTGAAGATTTCAAAAATAGCACTCTTGCAAACTATTGGTTGAACCGAAAAAAATAATTTAAAGGCATTTTAAATAAAGCTATAAGGTATTTCTCTCGCCTTCTTCGTATGCCTTCGTGGTGTAGTGGTCAGCACACTCAGCGCGTATCCGAAAGGTGCGAGGTTCGAGTCCCGGCCAGGGCACTGCTCATTTTTCATGTCTCCTGCTTTTAAAAAATCTTAATGTCTTTACAGTGGCGCCCGAACTTGAAAAAAGGTGGTGGATGATGATTCTCCACCGGTTCGAGTCCCAGCGAGGGCATTGCTCATTTTTCATCTCCCCTGCTCCGAAATAACCTAATGTCTCTACAATATTAAATTTTTTTTAAAACATTTTTGCACAACTTATTTGTGTGAACAAGGATTTTCTTCCATGTCATATTTAAAAACTAAATACAGAACAAAATTAAAAGTGGATCCTAATTTACGGTTAAAACTAAGTGAAATAAGACCAAACATAAGGAAATTGATCTCCCTTAAACATGCTCAAATTTCGCACTAAATTTTAGAATTAAAGTGTTATAACTTAAATCAAAATCTTAAAGATAATTAAAATGGTAACCAATATTTCATCAAATACTTTTTATGTGGGCACCTTTAATACAAATAGCCAATAGGTTGTTCAAATGGCAAAGTATTTTTTTCAATATTTCTATTGAGAAACTGAAAAATAATCATTGTAGAATGTACTGGCGGTACTGAAGATTTTCAATATTTGCTAATATGGTACGCATTAGTCAAAATGTTGAGAACCGCTGCGTTGAAGACTCAATAAATTAGTTGTCTTAGTTAAGTATCTTAATAACGTTAAGAACATGTATGAAAGTACAAAAGAAACAAAAATATCAACCATCACTATCTTAGGAAAAGTTTTTTTTTTAAGTTTAAATTCTCTATAAATTAATGAAAGGAAGATAAAAATAAGATATGTTTTCGAGAATTAACCGAGAGTACAAAGTAAAATGCTATAATTGCTGGCGTATCACTTAAATCAGACGTTTAAAGCAACGTGCATTACAAGCAACACTTTTTCTTACACTTGTTTTAGAAGATTAAAAATTAATAATTCAGCATTCTGTCTGACTCAACTGAAAACATTCTTCCTAAACTAATGAAATAACACTGGTCTTCTTTAAATATTTAGCTCTATAACAGAGTAGATTTTAAATTTTTTATTTTCCTCAGAACGATTTTCCATCGGTAACTAATTCCTTCAAGCTCCAGCTGAATACTGAATTATTCACACTGCACTTTAGAAAACGAAATTGTCATACAAAAAAATATATAAAATTACATAAGAAAGAATGAAACAAGAATAAATGAAAAACATTTGCTTTTATTATTAAAATTCCAAGTATATTCAGAGACGTAGGGAAGAGAAATATTATTTCTTCTGCATTTCTTTTAATAAATTCTAGAAAAGTGCCCGTAATGAATTCCAGTTTACTTAGTTATGTATACAAATAATATGAAGAAATGCAATAAAAATGTTTTTTCAAGACAAAAAATGAGTATAAGAATATACTTAGAAAAACGTCTTACTTAATTAATTTCATTGAGATATTCTCTTTGTTTAGTATGGTACAGAAACTTTCTTAAGAAGAACATTATACTTAAGATTACATTTATTTTATATAATTTATCTTAATAATAAAGTACCAAAATTAAACCATAAATACATTTATTGATTTCCTTCACACGTAAATTTATAAATCATGAAAATTTCTTGATCCGTGCTTTTATTCAGTGTATTCTTATCAAGAATCAGTTTTTCAAGTATTTTCAATTCCTATTTGAACCATTTATAACAAGACAATTTGTGACCAACAATAAATAATTAACACTTGAAGACCGCTTTCGTGAAAAATGTCCTGCATATATATTATTATTTTTATATCATAAATCTAAAATCCTAAAATAGGCTTAAAATTTAAGTTATAATTATTAAATCAAATCATAAGATTAAAAAAATCAATAGGTAATAAGTGACAATTCGATTATGTCGAAAATATTTCAAATAATTTTTAAAAGTATATATAAGACTGATTTGTTTCATGGGCACTCAAGTGGCAAAGAACATGGACTATGTTAAAAAGCAAATTTTCCTACTGTAGGCGTAAATATTTCCTTTTTATTTTATCAGGGATTAATAGTTTTCTTCTCTTCCCTGCATTTTTCAAAATCTTATTCCATGATTTTTAAAAGGTACTTCTAGGTTTCATTTCGTTTATTTAATTGCTTAATTACGGCAAAGCACCCTAGGACTCTCTGCCTAAGTTTATAAGGTATTTCTCCCGCTTTCTTCGCATGCCTTCGTAGTGCAGTGGTCAGCACGCCGGACGCGTAACCGAGAATCCCGGCGAAGGCATTGCTTATTTTTCACCTCTCCTGCTTCATAATAACCTAATGTCTCTATAAGGTATGCGATAGCTTCGTGCAGGATTTTCCAAGGGAAACTAGCTCGTATGCACGTTACACATAAGGAAAACCACGAAAATGCCTAGGTAGCGAGCCCGTTCCTCGGAATTCGAACCTCGGATGAACTACCCAATGTTCAGTGACTTTACCGCTCGGCTACTGGTAGGTGGTACTTTTGGACAGCAAACGTTAAAATACGCAAGTGTACATACGCTACAAAAGCAAAGCCCGAGAATTCGAGGGAAAATAATATATAACTGTGCAAGGCAAAATATTGTTTTTAATAACACAAAAGATAATGTGTAATTTCCAAAATAATAGCAAATTGGGCAAACTCTTTAATGGCAAAGTAATACATTTATCTTGCGGACTGGTGACTATCGGAACACTGTTAGGATGGACTTTAATGGAAAAGATACCTTATATTATAGATACTGATGCTAATTCGGTCATGATAGTGATAAATCTGCTTGTTAATGATGCCACGCTTTCCGAACTGTGGCGAATTGATGTTATCATAATAACAGATCAGGTTACAAAGAGGTCGAGAGAGGAAAATGATTTGCAAGTAAAATTGCAGTTCCAAAATTCTGCGTATCTAAACGAAGAGAAGCATTAATGAAGTCGCACTTACGTGGGCGGAGAATCATGTAAAACTCCTTACCCACAAGGATTTAGCTTTGGAGCGGTTTCAGCAGGGGTGGGTATTAAGTCGATTGCGATCGACCGGTGGACCACCAAGGCATTTTGGGGTGACCGCCTTTACTAATACCTAAGACGAGCGTACTAAAAGGAACAGATTTATGGAACGCCGAAGCCAGCTAGACTGGAGAATCTGCTTTTCATAATCGATGTGAATAAGCTTCCACTTCAATATGCAACACAAAAATACATTTCAAAAAGCATGGCAACACTGGTGGGATTCCGCCGAATAGGGCAAGCGCACATACGACCTGTATCCAAGAATAACCTCCACACCAAACATCGTCAGTAGACAAATAACATGGCTGATCTCAGGACACGACTCTTCTCTTTCCCCACATATTTCTACAAGAGGAATCTCGAACATTCAGATCTATGCGTATGTGGGGAGAGAGATGATCCAGAGCATTAACTATTCACATGCATCATAACGACGAGTCTGCACCTGAGAAAGACCAAGATTAGAATAGAATTATATTAGAATAGAAGATTAGATTAGAATAGAAGATAAGATTAGAATAGAAGATAAGATTAGATTAGAATAGAAGATAAGATTAGATTAGAATAGAAGATTAGAATGATTCCCTACGACAAATACGCAATCAGTAATAGCCATATGAAGAAGCGCATAACCCAAATAATGGATATTCTGGCATCAAGGGGTCTAGAACTCTGCAACACAGAGTGATCCAACCCAAATCATTATGCAAAGATAAGGCACCTCGGCACCAGAATGGTATCGTGGGCCCCAGTAAGGCGTTGCCACTCTGGATAGCTAATATAAGGGAACTATACATACTTACTCGGGGTAACTAATAGGTGGCACCTGCACTTATACCTAACCTAACCTTAGCAAATGATTCGATAAATGTGTAGACGGCACATGTACCTTCATTGGAAGCGCACAATGGCACTCAAGTACATATATCGGTTACAGATTCATCAGTTCACGTTTGTTCGCTGCACGCTGCATTGAATACGTCCACGTTCCACGGTCTAGCAGCTGCTAAAGTTCTTCTAATACTCAACTTCACAGTTTTGTGTTACTTGTGTTTATGCAGTAAAAATAGTAGTCTGTCATATTTTAAAAGAGGGCTACAATGTCGAAAACAAATGTTAAATAAAAAAAACATATAATTTTAATACAGAATGGGAAGAGCAGTTTTACTTTACAATGGTGAATGCGAAATGTGTGTGCTATATATGACATGCAAGTGTGGCACTTCCAAAAAATAGAAAACGTTGAAAGGCATTTCAAAAGCATGTATGGAAGTTTCGATCCGGATTTTCCGTTAAAAAACGAATTGTGTAAACAAATGTTAAAAGAATTTAAATCCCAATTAATGGGATAACAGTCATATTTGATTAAACCCAATACTATATCTAAGGCTACAACAGTTGCATCTTTTCCTGTGAGTCATGTGTTAGCAATACATAAGAAACCCTTCCCAGATAAAGAATAAAAAAAGGCATTTGTGGAAGCCAGATTAGATTAGATTAGACCATCAGATAAGCAGCTGCACCGCCTTTAAGACATTCAGCCTTTTGTGCTCAATTGACGGAATCATCTACCAACTGCTGCGCCCAGCCTCAGGAGTGGCTCGGCGATTAGTGGCGTTTATTAAACAAATTAATATACAGAATTTACATATAGATAAATACAATAATAATGCTAATGTTACAGTAGTAATATGTGTTACATACATTTTTTTTTAATTTGGCTAAATTCCTAAATACAAATATAAATGTTATACATAAAATTCAATGAAGTTTTAGAATTTTGATAATTACATAATAAAAATTGAATATAAAGAAATAAATATGTAAATGCATAAATAGATACAACAAATAAGAATTAAAAATTTAGAATTAGATAAATGCCTAAATACGATAATGAATGATGTTGTATATAGAATCAATATAGTATTAGAATTTTGAGAATTACGTAATAAAAATCATATATATATATACATAACACCTAAATAATTATGTAAGTAAATAAAACATAAATACATAAGTAAATACTTAAGATCATTACAAATTATGAAAATTATCTATAGATGTATGAGAATATTGGGGGCTGAAATATAATGATGTAATGTATTATGTAATGATTTTAGAGTAATATATATTTATAGAGTAAGAGTTTGTGGAAGCCAGAGATTCATTATTTGATTCATTCGAGAACAAAAATGAAATTATTTTCGCAATTAAAGACATACAACTTTCACGTAAAACTGTTATGCTCCATACAAAAAAATTGAATTCTGTTCTGGCTGATCAACTAACCGAAGATATTACTAACTGCATTTGCTTTTCCTTGCAGTTTGACGAATCTACGCACATGGTTGATATTTCTCAGCTTTGCATTTTTATAAGAAGGGTTTTTAAGGATACTAAGTGAAAAAGTAGAATTATTAACAATATTATCTCTAAAGAAGAAAACTGCATTATTCACCAACAGGCCCTCTGTTGTAAAATTCTAAATATGGGTCATGCTTTAGGAATCTGCATGAAAATTGCAAATTCAGTCCTAGAAAGAAATCTTCAGAAAAGAATGTTTCGGGCTCAAGTAGAAGGAAACGAATCTGATTACGGGGAATTGTTATATCATGCAGATGTTCGTTGGTCAAGTCGGAATATATTTTTACAAAGATTGAGAGACCTAACTATAAGAGGTAAAAGACTTTTTTGGAATCAAATGGTAAATAGTAAGTTGAACTTAGTGATGACATTTGATTGATGAATTTAGTTTTTTTGTTGATATAACAAGCATCTTAATGAATTGAACTTACAAGAGAAATATCAAACAGTAGTGAAATTGAATGGATTTGTTAATACTTTCAACAACAAGTTAAACAAATATCTTCCCAGCTAATGAAAAATGAACTAAAAAATTTCAAAAATATCTCACGAGTCGTTTAAAAACGGAGGTACATTAAACAAAGAGAAATATTATGATGAAATAATAAAACTTCACTCCGAATTTGAGAGAATCGTTTTCAAGAAATTACTAGACTAGAACCAATTGTTATATTCATGTGTTAGCCATGTGGCAGTATTGATGTAGAAGAAATAACTGAAAATATAAGTTATATATTCTCTTTATCTCTTGAGGAAAATTAAGTTTTTCTCCTTCAAAATGGCATGATTAAAAGCACGTAGTTCAGAACCTAAGGGAAAATTTTGGAATCTAATGGACGAATTAACCTATCCTAATTGTTAAAAAGTTGCATTGCATTTAATATTGTTCTGTGGCTGTACCTACCTGCCTTTTCAACGATGAATATTGTTACGGATTTCGTACTTATTTAGCTATTTATTTAGCATTGTAATTAAAATTGTTTTATTTTCCCGTGCATAGCAGACGATTTTTGAACAGAAAGTCTAAAAGTAAAAAACTATGTCTAAACTAAAAGAAATATGTCGGAAAAGTAAAAATACAAGAGCGCGTGCATTTAATATTTAATAAATAAATATCTCGTAATTACCGTTGCCATCCACAAAAAACTGAGAAAATAGGTTTTACCAGAGTGTTCTAGTGAATAATTAAAAAGCTTATAAAAGCCGAATTTATACACCTCAGCTCAGTTGCTGCTGTTTTAAGCGAACTCTTTGTTTATCTAAAGCTGTTATTGATTGTAGCAAATTCGCTGTGAGGTTGAATTAGTTTCTCTGTTTTGAATTGAGTTTTGTTTAACGTTTGAGATATTGTGATATTGTACGAATATCTCTGAGAAAATATTTCAGCATTTTGTTTTATTTCTTGTGAAAGAATAAATTTTATTAACTTTTTATCGACTTGTGCATTCAATCCATTACGAACCCGTACGCGCGCAACAATTTTTGGTGTCAAGAGTGGGGTATTTGAATGCCAGTAACACGAGCGATGGAAGAACAGTTAACACAGCTGATGGTAGCCTTTGCTGCATATAAAGACAACATGAAAGATTCTGTTAAAGAAGAGATGAAATCCGTTAAAGAAAAGATGGAAGCTGGTCAAGTTTCCGTTAAAGAAGAGATGAGGGCCGTTCAAGAAAAGATGGAAGAATCTGTTAAGGAAGAAATGAAGGCTGTTCAAGGAAAGATTGAAGCAGGTCAACAGGAAATGAAAAAAGAAATTACCTGGGTAATAGAAAATAAATTCGAGGCTATGAAAGGCAGAATTAACGCTGTTGAAAATAAAGTGGAATGCATTGCAGAAAGAGTTTCTTCTGTAAAAGAAGAAATAGGAGGAAGAGTTTCTGCTGTGGAGCAACGAATCGAAGGAAGAGTTTTTGCCGTCCAACACCAAATCGAGCAACAAATTGGTGTCAAGATTTCTGCATTTGCGAAAGAAGTTCATACTTTAAAGAAATTCGTAGCGACGGCAGGATGCAATAGTGATGGCTTTAAATTTTATATATGCCTACTCTTCCTTCTCTTAAGTTATCCACGTATGATGGGAAGACCTTTTGGCAAGTGTATAAGACACAATTTTCTATAGTTGCGGATGCGAATGGATGGGATTCCCAGGCTAAGGCTTGTCATCTCGCCGCTTCACTGAGAGCAGACGCAGCGGATATCATGCTGACTCTTCCAGAAAACCAGACACTAGACTTCGAAGCTCTATCCAGCGCATTGGAGCTGCGCTTTGGGGAGAAATGTTTGAAAGACTACAGTAAGCTTCAATTAAAATCTCGTCCACAGAAGCACACCGAAACACTCCAAGAGCTCGCCACGGATGTTGAAAGGCTGTCCCATCTCGCCTTTACGGAGTGCCCGAGAGAAACAAGGGAAATCCTGTCCCTGCAGTACTTTATTGACGGCATCCGGGATCCTTATCGCATATAAACATAAGGAACTTGGGCATCCAGGAGTGCAAATATTAATGAATCACCTTCGAGAAAATTATTGGATTTTGCAAAGTTGCAAAACTTTTCGACAAGTTTTTTTTAAATGTGTTCGATGTAGACTATTCGCCATGGCTCATTCAGAACCGAAAGCCACTTCTTGCCAGAAGATCGAGTAAAGGGTGCTGCTGTATTTGAAGTTACAGGTGTGGATCTGGCAGGGCCACTGTATTTGAGAGATAAAACAAATGCCGGATAGTTCAATTCACGTGCGCCGTGTATGGAGCTAATAGCATTTTTAACAGCGGAAGCCTTCCTGCAGTCATTGAGAAAATTTATAGCACTCAGAGGTAGACCGTCTGTTATTTATTCCGATAATGGAACTAATTTTGTGAAAGCTCACAATGAACTCAGCAAAGTGCACTGGAAGAAATTAGAGGCTGAGTCTACACTGAAGAAAGCAACATGGAAATTCATTCGCCCATCGGGTTCCTGGTGGGACGGAAGGTGGGAGTGATTGATTGGCGTGGTCAAACAAATTTTGCGCAGAGTAGTAGGTCAAGCTTCTTTTAATTACGAAAAACTGAATACAATATTATACGATACTGAAAATCTGATAAATTCTCGACCTTTGACGTACTTGTCCGATGATGCTCACGACTTAATTGCTCTCTCTCCTTCGATATTCTTACAAGAGAACAAAGAAACTGGAGTACCAGACATTCATAACATTGATGCTACTTATATGAGAAAAGACATCTTTACTTGCAAAGGATACATGGAGATCTACGAAAACGATTTCGACTAGAATATTGTAAGATGTCTTGTCAAAAACTGGGAAACTTGTCAGAAACTGGGGTAGTGACTACTATTATACGCGAATTTACACATAAATGTAAGAAGGGGTTAAAGGCCTTTTTATTTTATCTTTAAAATGACAGTTGCGTCCACCTGATGCTCACAAACTGCGCCAACCCGGCGGTTTAACTGAAACAGAACGTAAAACTGAAAGTAATGACTGGATGAACAAATATCAAAACACTACCGACGAGGCTCTGAGATCCTAAACTAACCACGTGTCTAATTACCGCTGAGATTCAGCAAGATTACTGATTAAACAGCTGAAAGCTAGCACTTCTGCAAAGCTAGGCACACAAGCCGACACGCACCGATCTAAATTCGACCGAGCAACCTCACTAGCGTAACTTCAAAGCAAGACTCCCACAAACTGGTTTCCTTTCTTATTTAATTCAACTAGCTTCCCCTAAATTTGAATAAACTGCGAGTCCTACTACAATTTACATACTCTGGCACGGGCATTTCTAGAGGGAAAATGAAGGCTAAACAGGAAAGATAACTGAAAAGAAATGTTAAAATAAATATAAACCCTACATTTGCCCTTGCCAGAATATTGAACACTTGGAAGCAGGTCCTAGAAACAACCTGTTGAAAAGTTTCAACATTCTAACCTAAAAGTCAAGAGCCCCGTTTACATAAAACAAACTTTTGGCTATCAAATTTTACAATAATGTTTGTCGTTGCTTACAATTTCTTCGTACTGAATCCTCTCTACTGTCGTTCTTTATCATTCAGTCTTTTCTTCCTTCCAATAATTTTCGATGATTTTCTTTTCCTTATTTAACTGTTTATTTCACATCCATTCATTCTTCATGCAAATTTTAATTTAACTTGCTTTGCCCTGGTTCTCCACCATATGTGGTATCCAACGGGAATATTTCATGTTTTTGTATTTCAACACTTCCCCTAATCACAATGATTTATTAGAATTCGATCAACCAACTATGACACACCCTAGTCCATCATACTAAAACTCGATGAGCTATGTTTATCATTCTTAAACTCAAGCGTGGGTGAAGAACCCTAAAAACCACATTCATTCTAATCTTCCCCCTCATTCATCTTTTCACATGCAGGCTTTCCCTCCAACGCATGATTTTATCTCCTGTTTAACATTTAGCTTTTAACTCGTTTCTTTTGAGCATTTACTTTTAACATCTAAAATTTTATGCTTTTAGACTAAATTCTGCTTTTACACAGCTCTTAAGTATTTACATATCTTTACAAAATTCTAATACATATGATTTTTACAATTTACAATAAGATGAACAAGAAAAAATAACATTTTACTTCACGCTTCTTCGCCAAGCTGGCGGCCCTAAGACTAAATTTTCCATTAATACATAAAATACGAAGCTATTTTACATTCGGCCAAATTTTGGCTTTAACATAACAAAACCAGTCTTTCGACCAACATGAACTGCTTGTTCTTAGACATTACGCTTAAAAGAAAATCTTGCTTAGCTTTAGGCTAAATACAGTAAAACAAACTAAGTCTCAGCCAAGACAAATTGACTTCTGTCAACACATAGAAACTTCGTATTTACACATAACAGTTCAGAACAAAAGAAAAATTTATAGAAGGTTTAACTTATCTTTGACTTTTCGATGCTTAAAACTCAGTCACCCTCTTCTCACAAAACTCGGTCCATGTCACGAAATTCATGGCAGTCAGTCTGCGTCTTTGACTTGTTCGGCTCTCCTTCATAGTCCCCTTTCTTTTCTGACCTCTGTACGCTGGCCTTTTGGAGTGGTAATATTCAGGTTTCTGTCTTTTCCTCTTGGCACCTGGATGGCTGCTTTTGGCGACCTCCGGTCTGGGTTCTTGCTTGAGTTTTTTCTGCTGGTCCAAATCTTTTCGTTCGTCTTGTTGTCTCTTTTTTCCTAGAAACAGCGCCTTGTTTGTCTTTGGATATCCGGAACTGGACGCGGTTTACTTGACGCGGCTTGTCTGCTCTGGGATTTTGTTACTGGTTTTTTCCTCTTGCTATCTAGCAAGGATTCTTTACAAGACATAGTTGCTTCCTTGACCTTTTTCTCTGCTGGGGTCTGTAGATTCTCTTTCCTTCTTTTTGGGATCCTTGAATAACTTGTAGAAGGGCTCGGTTCCTCGGCGGTTCTCTGCTTCTTAGGTGGCGGAACAGACGGCTTTACTTCTGGACCTTCCAATTGTTGGGAAACTGCATCCTGCAAGAAACTTTTAAGCACTTCAAAATCATTCTTCTCGTAATACTTTTTCACCTGGTCGGGACTTGCTTTATAGGTTTCCCCTCTCTCGTTCTTAAGGTATAATATGGCTCCCTTGATTTCCTAAATAACATAGGGACCTTCAAATCTCGAAACCAATTTTGCGGTGAAGTTCTCTGGTGCATTTGATAAATAATTTTTTTTAACTTTGTCCCCCACTTTAAAATTTGCTTCACGTTGTCGATCATAATAAAGTTTCTGTCTGTTACTTGCCGTATCCGAATTTTTAACCGCCACATCAATAAGTTTCTGCACATCTTTTCGCTTGAATTCTTGTTCCCTTTGTTGAACAAAGAATAATTTATCTAGTGGTGTGATTAACTTACGCCCTAAAAATAACTCCGCTGGAGTTTTTCCAGTGATGTCATGACTTGTTGTTCTTAAAGCATAAGCTAACTCATCTACGTAGCCATCCCAGCTCTCATGATGTGTGCTAACATAACTTCGAATTATTTTTTACAATATTTTTATTAACTCTTTCCGTGATGTTTGCCTGTGGTCTGTACGGAACCATCTTGATATGACGTATGCCACGTCCAGAGCAAATGTTCTCAAAAATTTGGCTAACGAATTGTTTGCCGTTATCGCAATGACTTTTATCGGTGCACCGTATTTGAAAATGTACCTGTGTAAGAATGCATCTGCAACTGTTTTGGCTCATGCACGTTTAAGTGCAACAATTTCTGTCCACTTTGAAAAATGATCTACAATTACTAAAAGATAACGCTTTTTATTTAACTCACTCTGGGGAAAAGGACCAAGGAGATCTATACTTAATATTTCATTCGGAAATGTAGCGCGAATGCTATTTAAGTACCCGGCCGGGCTGTAATTAATATCATTAATTATCTGACATTGATTGCAGGACCTGACATACGCAGTTACTATTTTGTATAATTGCGGAAAATATACCGCCTCGCGTACTCTTCTTATAGTTTTTCTGACCCCTAAGTGACCCAATGTTGGCGCGTCATGTAATTCTTTCAAAATGCTCAATCGAAGGGAGGCTGGGATTATTGGCCTATACTCGAAGCTTTCGTTTGTTGATTTAGTATGAAACAATAAATTTCGTGTATTTCCTTCAAAATGCTCAATCGAAGGGAGGCTGGGATGACTGGCCTATACTCGAAGCTTTCGTTTGTTCATTTAGTATAAAACAATGAATTATCTATTATCTCATAGTTCCGTGCTCTACTTATTGCGGCCATATCTGTGTGTTCAAAATTTTCAGAGTCTTTTAAATACGCATAAATACTTCCAAATTCAGGATCAGCTTTCAATTCAGCAATAATTGTGTCTATAGAACCTAAAATTTTAGAAGTTAACACAGCGCATTTGAATTCATTCCCTTCATCGTCCAGTTTTATTCGGGATAGTGCGTCCGCGACATTATTTTCCTTTCTTGGTTTATACTTAATTATTAGGTTATATTCTTGAAGTTTTAAAGTCCATCTTATTAACCTGGGCGTTAGATTGTTTTCCCGAGTAAAGTCTACCGACGGCCGCATGATCCGAAAAGACTGTTATTGGCGCTTTGCCGAAATAAACTCGAAACTTCTGTACAGCCATTAATACGGCTAATGTTTCTCTCTCCGTCGCTGTATAATTCCTTTGGGTAGTGTTTAATGTCTTACTAAAAAATGCTAAAGGATGCCCTTTCTGCATGAGAACCGCACCTATGGCACTGTCCGAAGCGTCGGCTGCAATTTCTAAATTTACGTCACCTTCCGGGAATTTCAAAACAGGGGCATTGATGAGCGCTTCTTTTAACTTTTCAAAAGCTGTGTTCGCCTCTGCTGTCCATGTAAACTTACTTTTCTTTCTTTTAAGTACTAACAACGGTTCTACAATATTAGCGAAATCCTTTGTGAATGATCGATAAGAAGAGCATAATTAACGAAAGAAGACAATTTCTTTGTTGTTTTAGTCGGGGGGAAACTTTTTATAGCCTTTATCTTTGAATCTTGAGTTTCCATGCCCTTTTGCGAAATTTTATATCCTAAGTATGTAAGTTCTTTTGTCGCAAACTTGCATTTCGATGCGTTAATTGTTAGACCGGCCTCTTTTAATAATGAAAAAACTTCCTGCAAGTCCTTAATATGCTACTGCAACGAACTACTTGTTATAATTATATCATCTAGATAAATTAAAGTCGATTTTCCTATGACGGGCTTGTTCATAGCTCTCTGAAATGTCGACGAGGCCCCACACAGTCCAAAGGGCATGCGTAAAAACGCATAAGTGCCTGATTTTGTGATAAACGCGATTTTATGTATATCTTCCGGTTTCATAGCTATCTGACAGTAGCCAGATGTTAAATCCAAAGTAGTCATATATCTCGTAGATTTAATCTTTCTAATAATTTCCTCAATCATCGGCAGAGGGTAAACCGGGAACTTCGTAATGCTATTTAATTTTCTATAATCGACATCAACCCTCCAAGCTTTTTTATCTGAGGGCGAGAAATCATTCCTTTTCTTACATAGTACCACCGGACTCGCGTACTCACTGTGGGTACTCACTATTTATGGGAGTTATTATGTGATTCTGCAGCATTTCTTTTATGTGTTGCTCAATAATGAGCTCTTTCTGTTTATCATACCTGTAGGGCTTGCCCCTACAGGGTTTATTGCATGTTAGTTGTATATCATGTGTTACAATTTGACAATTACCAGGCCGTTTTGAAAACAAATTTGAAAAAGTACTCACCACTTGCTGGATGGCTTGGCTTTCTTCGAGAGTCAAATGGCTTAAATTCAATTCAGGTTCTTTCACCGGCTCCACCACCCGCTGCTGCATCTCCAGCGTAATTGCATTTTCCTGAAAATCAAATCTGGCTTTAGCGGACTTCAAGAAATCCATTCCTAAAATGACTGGGTTCTGTAAATTTTTCACCACAAAAAATAATATTTTAAGATTTTCTTCCTTTATCTGCACTTTTAATGATAATTTTCCGACACATTGACAAGTTTTTCCTTGGGTGGTTATAATTTCTGTGTTTCTATTTTTAAATAACTGTAGTCTATGAAAGTTGTTATTGTAGAATTTGTAGCTCAAAAACTTTCCTTGCGTTCCTATATCCATGAGCGCTTTTACCGGAACTTCGCCGACCAGGACTTGGATGACTGGTAACTGGGAATTCTTTAACACGACCGTGTTTAAGTACCTTCTTGAAGAATTTTGCGAAATTTCAGGGGTCTGGACCCTCGCTTTTCCAGGCCCCTCTAATCGTTTAAAGCTTTCTTCTGACCTTCAGTCTTCTGCGTACGCGAACGGTTTTTTTTCGAATTTCTTCTTCCCATTTTGACCTTCGTTCTTCGGTGAATTGGCTAGATAGCTATTTCCTCCATAAGAGTATTTCGTCCTATCAGCCGCTTGGTTTGAGAACTGTTTTCGGGAACCTTGAAGATACATTGCCCCTCTAGATTTTTCCGCTATCCATCGGTTTTGGAACTTGATCGCCAATTCGAAGAGTTCCTGCAAAGAGCCTAGATTTCGGATTTCCATGAAGTCTTGGTTAGCAGGTAGTAATCTGCGTAAAATTATTTCAATTACCTCGTTGTCGGCGTTCTTCCCGTACAGCATATTTACCAGCTTTGACTTTTCGCAAAATAAAATCCGTTAAATCTTCGATGTTACGCTGATAAAAACTGTAGAGTTCAGCTTCCAGCTTATCTCGGTCTTTCACGATGGGGAATGCTTTTAACAACGATGCTTTAAAATTTCCAAACGTGTATGCTTGGCCTCCAAATTCTCCTAATAAAAATTTTCCAATGTTTTTCCACCATAGAGCGCCCAGTCCTTTTAAAGCAGATGTGGCAGTGGCAACTTTTTGCCTTTTGGGCACAGGATACAGCTGAAAATGATTTTCTAAGCCTTCTAAAAATATCGCCACAGAATTTTTTTCGTCAAAATTGACGGTTGGCTTGATAGATGCCCTCATAGTTTGGACTAAATATCCAAACCTTTCCAACTGGTTGGCCATAACTTGTTCTTGAAATTCTACTGGAACTTCCACCGAATTATTGGCCATCTGAGTTCGTGAGATTTTCGGGCGCCAATGTAAGATCTCGTGGCCCCAACTTGTCAGAAACTGGGGTAGTGACTGCTACTATACGCGAATTTACACATAAATGTAAGAAGGGGTTAAAGCCCTTTTTATTTTATCTTTAGAATGACAATTGCGTCCACTTGACGCTCACAAACTGCGCCAACCCGGCGGTTTAACTGAAACAGAACGTAAAACTGAAAGTAATGACTGGATGAACAAATATCAAAACACTACCGACGAGGCTCTGAGATCCTAAACTAACCACGTGTTTAATTACCGCTGAGATCAGCAAGATTACTGATTAAACAGTTGAAAGCTAGGACTTCTGCAAAGCTAGGCACACAAGCCGACACGCGCCGATCTAAATTCAACCGAGCAACCTCACTAGCGTAACTTCAAAGCAAGACTCCCACAATCTGGTTTCCTTTCCTATTTAATTCAACTAGCTTTCGTTAAATTTGAATAAACTGCGCGTGCTACTACAATTTACATTTTCTGGCACGGGCATTTCTAGGGGGAAAATGAAGGCTAAACAGGAAAGATAACTTAAAATAAATGTTAGTTAAAATAAATATAAACCCTACAATATGTTGGACATTTAAAACACTCGAATCTTTGTAAGAGAATTTCCAAACCGATTTCTATTGGAGATATAGTACTCATCGGTTCTGATAACCTAAATCGTCTACAATGGCCAATAGCCCGAGTTGTCGAAGGCATACCTAGAAAAGATGGTACTGTGAGAATTGTAAAATTGAAAACAAAATCCGGCATCGTCACAAGAGCGATACAACGTGTTTATCCTTTAGAGCTGTCAGATGATCTTGAAGGTCCTGTTTTGAGAGATAAAGCCCTTAGTGATCATAAGACAATGATTAAAATTGATAACCCCAAAAGTCATGTTCCACTAGAAGGACAATCAGAAACCTCAACTCAAATCACAATCACTTGTAGTGAACGAAATGTGAAACCCGTTCATACATTGCAATTGTGACATGTGCGACAGTAGGTTGAGTTCCTCCAGAACTAAAGATGGGAAGATGTCGCTGCTAAGCACGAACTAAAGAAACCTCAGTGAACCTCATGAACTAAAATAAAACCATAGAGACTTAGAGTCAGTGGCCAGAACGGAGCGGAAGCAGCCGTGATTGCTGCTCACGTGGTTGAAACTAAGGAAAGCAGCTATGTTTGCTGCTTACATGTTATAACATTTTGTCATTTTATATGTTTCTATCATTTAAATCCTGTTGCAACTACACTAATAAAGTAAGTTTGTGTTGTGAAATGAAGCCTCCCATTTTTCGACTGGATTGGTTCATTTTAACCTGGATTACTTCCCATTTTTACAGGGCTTCAATCAGGCCGCCCACCACGAAGAAGACAAAAGGGTACGTTTACCTTTCGACACATTTTATTGATCTTTTATTAGTATCGAGGCAGCTTACCATTTATTCATGGTTTGTGCGGTCGCAGTGCATTATCTCAGAAAGCAGCATTCCTTTGCAGTTGTTTCACTTGCAGAGTAACTGCTTTTTTTCGTAGTTATGTGTAGTGGCAGAAGCCCTGCCAGAGCGTTAACGGCAGCGGTCGAAGTTGTGTTGAAGGCAAAGGGTCTTTCAATACTTAACATGTGTCTAGCCTTGCGCCCTTGCATAGGCTTCACCCAGACTGCTGCATAATAAGTTACTTTTTTCTCTACTATGGTCAGTATGACTCTTTTGGAATGTGGAGAATGAGACCCCATCTGCAGCCCTGTAACCGGCGTAGTCGCTTTGCTATTTGTGTTGTCCTTTCCTCAATTTCCACCATAGGGGCGTTCCAGGAGAGTTTCTCACCAAAGGCTAGACCAAAGTATTTAAGATAGTGGACTAAGTCTATTTTCATTGAGGGTGACTCGATTGAGCGAACCTCCTGTTTTAGGTATGAAAAGAACTTGTGTTCTGCCACTTGCAGCTTCAAGTTATTGCACCGAGTGTAGAAGATCGCGCATGATTGCCTTGAGTTTGAGTGTAGCTCTACTCTAGTTCGCCTTTTATTATTAGGACGGCATCGTCCGCATAAGCAAAAACATGTGTGTGTTCTGGCCAGGTATCGGTGATCACACTGTTGAATGTCACATTCCACAGATACGGTCCTGCACAAGACCCTTGTGGACAGCCCAGCGCCTTTATCTGCTGTATAATGCCATTCTCATGGACTACTATTAGTTGTCGTTCTGTGAGCTACTGCTGCAAGCTGTTGTATATATATCTGGGGCACTTTCCTTCTCGCAGTACTTTCAGTATGGCCGGCTACCACAACCTATCAAAGGCGCTTTTCAGATCTATATTTATAAATGCTATGCGGTGGCCGTTGTTCCTGTTCTCCAGTATTTGATCTCTGATGCCGCTGAGAGCGTGCACGGTGAAACTGACGCACTGAGAAACTATACTAGTTTGTGCCTAAAAACTGCTCGGTGCTTAGAAGATGCCTAATCCTCTTCATTAGAAATTTTTCAAACAGATTCCCAAGTATTAATTTAGATGTCAAAGAACAAAATCAGCATTATATTTGGAAATTTTCTCAGGACTACTTTCGATGGTTTTACCGAAACCGCATCCTCAGCTGCCAAATCACAAATGAACGACATAAGATATAGTAATAAGATAAGAATGGCTAGACAGGAGTTAAGCTACTGGTGCCAGCTATTGATGAAGCAAGAAAATTTAAACACAATTTCCTTAAAGTCTGAAGGTAAAGATGGTTTGGAATTAGGATTGTTAACTAGAACAGAAATATTTTTTGAATGTGAATGCCTCTAGAAAATCTAATTAACAAATGAAAGATATTTTTTGAATAACTTTGGCTGCAGAAAAATGGAAAGTGTGATTTTCGGTCCAACAATGCTGGGAAACAGCGAACTTCTGTGTTTCCTTTTTGCTAACATATACCTCATGTTCCTTAACGTGAAATTTTAAGGCTCCTTAGTTTGACCAATGTAAATTAAACACACTGGCAAAGAATCCTGTAAATACCTCAGAAATTCATATCTAGAATAGGGTTCTTAAGCATGGAACTCAGAATTTTATTGATAGGAGAATAAACGACCCGTACGTTAAATTTCTGTAAAACACGTGTACTTTTATAGCTAACTGACGGAAAGAAAGGAATGACCACAGAGTTCTTATTATCTCCTAAAACAAGAGAGTGCTTTTTGGTGTGCTGAGATAAGAATTTTTTAACTGCTTGGTTAATAATGTTGGGTGAAAAGCCCCTGTCAATAGCTACTGCTTTTAAATAATTTAGTTCTTGATCACGAGTCAATGTAGAGCAACAAACTTGAAATGCACAGAAAACAACGGAATAAAATGAATCTAACTTTCGCTTAGTCGGCGACATGATTCGAAATGTGGTGGAAGGCAAACCGATGAAGGTTTTCGGTAAACCGTAGTATTGAAGAAGAGAAGTTGAATCACACAGGGAAAAACTTAATGGTCATCTCTCCTAACGGTGTTTGTAAGATATGAGTAGCCTCATTTTAAAGCGCTTCAGAATTCCTTGCAATATGACCATCGATATAGGACCCAATTTTACTCAACAGTTTAAATATAAACTTCGTTGGACACCATCCTGCGTTACCTCCAGACTATATCTGGTGATTAAATCGAAATTGATGGAAGTCATACATTAGCATAACGTTTGGAGGTGCCGGTAACCATCACATGACATATGTGGCAGATGTTACAGATCCTTGCATACTCGGATTGCACTTTCTTAGGAAATATGATTTTTTTCCTTGGACTTAAAAAATAACGAATTACATTCAGACTCTACAACCATCCGTCATCGGAACGGATCCTCACGGAGGCTTGTCTGGAAAATCCTCCTCAGAAAGCTGCAGATATTGTTCTAGAGTCCAAGAGAAACACTAGCTGTTTAGTCTAGTCGTACACTCTTGAATATCCACTTCAAAACTCAGCACTAAATCCATATTCCTAGAACTCAAAACTCAAATAATGTACAAAGTATTGACACAAGACTATTTTTTATTTATTTGTAACGTTAATAATTACAAAGCTAATATTTGAAAATACCTAACTACGAACATGAAGACAATTCTCTTTAAATTCAAAACATTGAAATTCTCTTTTCAGATGCCAGACTCAGAATTACAAATTTACGAACGTTAAATACGTGAAGTTATAAAGTTGTACTGACAACAATACGCGTGCATACATTTAACACTCAGTTTTCTACATACTCCCACCTTGAGTTTCAAGACTTCACAACTCAACAATTAACAATCGCGTTACAAATCAAGTCTTTCTGGTACTTTTGATACCTCTTCCATAACGAGTTGTTACATTTCGTGTAATGAGTTCTGCAGGATCTGCTACTCGGGCTTGCAATACTTCAGAATGAGATGCTTGTTTTCTTTGCATTTTAGCTTAAACATCCTTAGCCAATTCACAAGTAATCTCTAATGGTAATCTCTAATGGAAACAATTGGTCTCATTATTTCTCCATGAGCTGTTCGAAGTTTCAAGAGTCTGATGATTCTTTCTTTTCCACATAAAATCCAGAAACGTTCCCTCAGAAGATTAAGTAACATTTGAGTACCCACATGTCCATGCCTTTTATGAAAAGAAAATATTAGTACTTTTACAACCTGGTGTTGAGATGAGAGAATCACAGGTCTTGTAAAAGAATGGCTGTCTTCTCGACAGACAGTTTCTGTTCTTAATCTGATGAGATCATCTTCATCTTTATTAGCTTTTAATGTTCTTATTATTTTTATCTTTCTCGTCTAAGAATGCTTCTTTTTGAATGATCCTTATTACTTTTTTCTCAGCTTCTGAAAATTCCTCTGCATCCAGACTTCCTTGTTTTCTAAATTCTCTCGATTTTTTACAGTTTCCCCGAAATCTCAAAATCCAGCCAGTCAGGCGTACAATTTTTTCATACTGTGAAAAGTAACGATAGTACCAATCAGTATCTACTTTTTTTTATCTGAGTAGTCAAGCAGCTAGTTGAAAATGAAACAACAGTTTTTTCTATTCTTTAAGAACTTCATTTACAACAAATTCTGAAGAAGGCAATTTCTCAGTAGATAAATATAACCAATCAGGGTACTCCCACCATTTCGACTTTATCATTTTCTTCGCAGAACAGTCTCTGCTTGGAAGATCAGCAGCGTTTAGTGTTCTTGGCACACGTCTCCATTTCATCTTGGAAGTCAGAGTCCTGATTTCAGATATTTGATTTTGAACAAAGGTTCCTCCGCTTCTTCTCTTTTCATGCAAGTAAGTACAGTAGTGGAGTCGGCCCAAAAGTAAACTTCTCCATGTGGAATCTCACACACAATTGTAGAGGCAAGGCGAGAAGCAATTGTAGCTGCTAGTAATTCTAATCTAGCGATAGTTGTTTTTCTCTTTTCAATTGGGGAAATTTAGCCCTTAGTAGAGTCATTAGCTTATTTAGAATCAGGAGAGATGAAAAATGAGCAATGCCCTCACTGGGAATCGAACCACGTACCTCTCGGTTACACGTCGAGGGTGCTGACCACTACACCACGAAAGCACTCAAAGAAGGCAGGAGAAAAACCTCATAACTTAACAACTGTACTTTAACATATTCATTAGTTTCAACTCGAAAAAAGGCTACTGTCGCATAGGCATACATGCTTGCGTCACAGAAGAAATGTAAAGAATATTTTTCATTGTCTTCACCGATTTTTAAATAGTAAGGAATGCGCACCTTTCTAAATAAGAAATATTAATCAGCCACTTCAGAAATTCTGCTTTAGTTTCAGAGTCAACCTCTTCTCCCAAGTTCTCTTCAATAATAATTTCGGGAACAATGGAACAGGGCAAGCCACATCAATGGGATCGATGATTCGATGAGCAGCAGAAAGAATAATTTTCTTCGTAACTTTTTCTACACAAAGCTCTCTCAAACAAGTCGCACTGATAACCAGCATGTCTGAATCTTTATCCCCCTGCATTTTCCAACACATTTGTAATTGGAGTAATGTCATCGATGAAATTTGTACATTCGCAGCCTTTTAAGTGAAATTTTGGTTTAGCCATAACATTGGTTACAACTTTAATGAAAAGCTTTAATTTTTGTTCGTTAGACACACTTGTTACACAGTTATCCACATAGAAACTTTTTATCAATAATTTTAATACATTTTCTGTACATTCCATATCTTTACGGTCTAAAACACTTTCCAAATAATTAGAATCACAATTCCAAGCAAGAAAGGGCTACACGATACACCAAACACTACACGCTAATGTCGAAAATGCTTCAGTTGGCCATTTTCTCCAATCCATACAAACTGCAAATAGTCTTTATCTGAAGGTTAAATACAAGTTTGTAGAAAAGCTTTGCAAATGTCGGCTATAAACAAAGTATTTCGTTTCAGCTCAATCAAATTTACTCTACTCTCAAACAATCATTGAGACTAGGTGTACCTTTCCGTTTTACTGAAACATCAAAAGCGAGTCTGATTTTGGTTGTGCTATTCTCCTTTAAAACAGGATGGTTAGGTAAATAAGGTGCAGAGAATCGCAATTCATCTTTGGGCACTTCTATAATATTATCCACTAACATTCTTCAACCACCTTTCCGTATGATTCAAACAGTCCTGTTTTAAAACTCTTTGCAACTTTGTGTAGTCTTTTTTCAGAAACCGCGAAGTTATCATGAAGTGGGAAATAACCTTCAATACAAGGTAAGTTCACTAAAAACCTTTCATTTTCTATCTTAACTGTATCCAAGAAATGTTGTTTCGCTGTTTTTTGTAATTCAATCGCTGTTTCCTTTTCAGATGAATCAGTGATACCCAGAGAGTAAAGTCCACAATTCTGAAATGCAAGTACTAGTTGTGACCATCGAAGCAATTAATAAACCTAAACTCTCATTATTTGTGCGACCAATAACTGTGCAACCCAACTTTGTTCTAGTTGCAGTCAGTCCTCTCTTTAGCTGCAGATGGTTTCCTGTGATTAACTTTCCCGCAATATTTGCTCCGATGACAGCTTCAACCGGATCATCTAAATCTTCAGTTAGATGAATGCCATATGTCCAAATTCTTTAAAGTGTGGCCCTCGCTTGTTAGCTAGTACTATGTCACAAATCACTGCTTGCCCAAGTCCTTCAAAATGGCAATTATAGGCCTCCGTTAAGCTTGACAAGTATATCGTGAACACATCATGCTGGCAGGTTGAGCTATTGGAGCCACCTAACTGTAAGGCATGTTGTAGGTATTCCTTCCGTTTGGAACTGTACTTCCGAAGGCATGCTGTAGGTATTCCTTTCGTTTGGAACCGTACTTCCGAAGGCATGCTGTAGGTATTCCTTCCGTTTGGAACGGAAATCCAAACAGTATTCCGTTTGGATTTCTTCCGCTGTTGTTTTGTGAATATACGATTGCTGAGAGCCAGACTCTATTATTGCTCGAGCTTTACGGTTAATATTGTTCCCCTTACTAACACTGATAAGGATTGTAAAAAAGCATTCGAAGATTTATATAGGTTGGCTAAGGCTTGATCATGCCTTTATCACTGATTCGCATAATTCGTTGTGTTTGTTAATAGTGGAAGAATTATGTTCCTGTGACTTGCACAAATAAATGGTGTTTTTTCCCACATAATTGGCAATTCATTTTCGAACGGCACCTTTTCAGTCAGCACGTTCAGATGTCCATCTCTTAAACGCAGAAAACAACAACGGGCCTTTTTAACAGCACTTCACGATTTATGCTCCTCAGAACAAATATGCAGAGTTTCTTATTATTTAGATTCGATGCCAAAAGTTCTATTGCTGATGATATTCTTGTTTAAATTTCCCTTTCAATAGTCGCTCGGCGGTTATTAAAATAGCTTGTCTTTTTACACTGGTCAAAACTTTGGGTGGAGATCAAAATTCTCTCCTACCCTTCCATTTCATTTTGAAGAAAGCCAAGAAGGCGATCTAGATCATTAGCAGGCGTTATCTGAATCAAAAAAGGCGTTTCTTCAGAAGATTCTTCCTTCGCTCGTCTATGGGCGGCTCTAAACCGTTTCCATATTTTTAAAGTTTCTTTTCCTTCGCTCGTCGATGGGCGGTTCTAAACCGTTCTCATGCTTTTAAAGTTTTATCCGGAAGAGCTGACTCAACAAGAGGGTAAAGAATTGCAGCATATTTGTCTTTGGTAATTCCCAAAGTTTCTAAATCTCTTAGTTTCGTTTCCAACTGGTCATACAATTTTCGAAGTGAAGCCTTTTGTGACTTACGTTTTAACAACACAACGGATAACAGATCCCGAACGTGAACTTCTATGAGTAACTCCTCTTTGCCATGGAGCAACTGCAACTGTTTCATCGCCTTACCGTAGTTTTCACAAGCAAGAGGAAAACTTTCAATTAACTCATCAGCGGATGAATCCTTCTTCATACTTCAACTAAATATGCATGTTTATCATGATTGTCAAGATTTGAGTCTTTATCAGTTTTCTGAAATTGTCCTCAAGAGCATAGACAGTTCTTGATAGTTCCATCAAAAGGGGGTAAATTAATTTTAGGGTAATATATTAAATTATTAGGTGCAGTACTTCCAACTGCAGGAACAGTAGACGCAGCAGAATGTTGATTTCGTTCATTAATGAGATCGTTTCATGTATTCTCTAAAACTCTCCACTTGTCAATATAGCTGTCTGATACACTGATTGCTTCTTGCGTATATTCCTCCTTCTCTTGGGACGTAAACAAATTATCTCTAAATTCATATTCGCACATCACCATTAATTTCGCTTTCTTTTCAATACCTTTTAATTTCGAAATTTTATCCTCTACTGATATCTCAGTTTCATTTCTATGAAAGTCATTGTAAGCACTCATAAATAGTTTTCTACACTGTTTTCGAGAAAGTTTTAATTTTCCATCGCAAAAATATAATTAGCTCAATAATTATAATTCACTCAAATCGCAGTCATTGTCCTGTCCTTGGACGCCAGATATCGAATACCGATTTCAAAACTCATCAATAGATCGATATTTCTAGAACTCAAATAATGTACAATGTATTGACACAAGATTCTTAATTTCTTTGTAACATTAATAATTAAAAAGTTTATATTTTAAAACACCTAACTACGAATATGAAGGCAATTCTCTTTAAATTCAAAACATTAGAATATTCTTTTCAGTTGCCAGACTCAGAATTACAAAGTTACGAATGTTAAACACGTGAAGTTATACTCGCAACAATATGCGTGCATAAATTTAACACTCACCTTTCTACATACACTTAGTTACAACTTCATCTCAGCTGATCGAGACGCCTGGAGTGACAGAGAAGTCAGGAAAGACCAGTTGGAGGACAGCAACATTAAACCCAGTATTGATTTTGTTACGAGACTCTACCTGAATTTTGTTCAATCAGTCGGTACTCCATTAAAAGAAAAGTAAAGAGAAATTTATAATTAAGTAATACAGGCAAAGCACCCAATTAATTCACTATAAAACAGGCAATCCACCTTAATGCAAAATAATGGAGCATTTCGCCTTGAATTCGAAACATGAAACGATACAATGTTGCCAAACCGCAAAATTAACCTTTAAAGGAATTACATTTATACAATCGTTGAGTTGCTCGCGACATCTCCTCCCACCTTGTGATTTGTGGTGGGCGGAACATAAATCAATATACAATATACTTAATAACGAGGCTAAACAATACTTAGTATAATCATAAAAGGGAAAAAAATAATTAAAACGCGAAGGTTTTCAATAGTTCTACCACATCTAGTTTTAATTATCTTACTATGAGGTTTAATTTCTTTACTATAATGTTGGTTTTATTTAAGTAAAAACAAGTTCTCGTCGTCCATCACTTCCAAAGGATACAATCATTGCATAGGATGGATCAATTCACCTGCAGCTGTTTCACTTTTGCCCCTCTAACACAATTATCTTGACTCTAGAATAGTTCAATAACTCGACCCAATGGCCAGTTCAATCTTTTTTTGTTATCACTTCCCACACCTCCTAAATGTATTTGTCTTCGAGTGGCTTTATCATCTCTGGACTGAATTAGGAGACTCAAATATTCGTCCCTACATGGTCCAAGTGCGAAACTCCCACCGTTCTTATATCCAGAATGAACATTGAGGGTGTTAAAGGCATTAAATCTTCAGGATCTTCAGACAAATAATTTAACGGTCTTGCGTTGATTACAGCTTCCGTATCACAGACAATGGTACACAGCTCCTCATATTTCAAGCAGGCTCTTCCTAATATTCTTCTCAAAATTTTCTTAACCATCCAAATAATACGCTCCCAACACCCCCACCGTGCAGCTGTGGGGGGATTGAACTTCCATGTAATCTTCAAAATAGAACATTCTTGCATAATTTTGTTCCAATCGAGTGAAAGAAAGAGGTTGTTAGTCTCTACAAAGTTCGTACCATTGTCACTATACATAGTTTTTGGTCGTCCACATCTGGCTATGAACCTTCTGAAGCCCAACAAAAAATCGTCGGTGGAATATCCTTGTATCAGTTCAAGATGTACAGCCTTATAAACAGCACAGCTGAATAAAAGTATCCAACTTTTCTTTCCATCCTTTAGATAAAGATGTTCAGCTAAATCTTCTCCAGTTACTTCAAAAATCAAAGCGTCTCGAACCCTATCTTCAGGCAGTGGGGCTGGAACTGTTCCAATTTTTTTTGCATTACAGCTTTTGCATCGAATGCATTTTGCGATTACTCTTTCAACTGTTTTGCGTCCTCTTAAAAGCCAAATATCCGTCAAAACAATTTGAACTCCAGCGTGTGAAAGTACTGTATGTCTTTCGAAAATTAACTTTTCTACAATTTGATGATCAGAAGGTAAAAGTATGGGACACACGAAATAATCTGTATCATCTCTTCGAAGGATTTTTGTCTTCAGTCTCATTAAACCTTCTTTATCAGTGGAAATGCAAAGAGTTTTCAACTTGATTTTGTAGATTCGTTTTGGAAAGATTCCTTCTGAACAATTAAGAAAAGCTTTGTCTCAGCTGCTTCTATTTCCTGAAGAGATAATTCTTCCTTCAGTTTGTGATCGGAATTTCTAGAATTATGAAAGAATCGCAGAATCCAAGCTATCAACCGAATAATTCTCGAATATTTAAAAAAACGATGCAAGTACCATTTTTCGTTAGGAGAAATTGAGGTAGCTAAGGCAGTTATTCCTTTTTTTCTTTCTTTAGAAACGTCTTCCATATTTAATTTAATTTCAGAAACGGGACAATTTTCTTCAGGCTGTTTCCCTCCGAGCGTTACGGGTTTAGCCCTGAAATTTCAAAGTTTCTCAAAATGTCATGAATACGTGGTATCTTCTTTATTTTAATTAAAAAATGTCTCTCTCATTTTGTACCTTGATTCTTTTTCTTTCAATATGCATTCAAACCAAAATCAGATACATTAAAAACTAGCAGAAATTTTCATGTGTAATGAATATAGCACGCAGCCTTCTAGATGGAATTTTCCGGCCGTAACGCTGAGAGGGTTAAGCCACAGTGGACCCTCACACCATCTGGATCTGAGCAAAACTCCAGCGGAACATCCTCTAGATGGGAGATCAGCTGGATTGTCGCCTCCTGGAATATGCTTCCATTCTTCCTTTGATGTTATCTTCAAGCTTGATCCAGAACATAACGTAGAGGAGTCAGTCCAACAGGTACTTGATATTCCCTTTAAATCCATCGCTTCTTTCACTGTTGCAGTGAGACGAGCTCCGATCAAGCATGCTAACAATTCTAATCGAGGCATCGTTATCTTTGTTACAGAAGCCACTCTACTTTTAGCTTCAATCAAGTGAACTTGTACCCCTTTCTCACATTTGCTTCGTAGAAATAAGATTGCGCTATAGGCGGACTTGCTCGCATCACCAAAAGTATGAAAACTCAATTTTTTTTCCGACACATTGCTTTGGGCATATCTTGGAATTTTGATCTCTGTCAACCGATGTAAATCTTAAAGCCATTTATTGAACTTCAGGCGAATATCTTCCGAACAGGTTTCATCCCAACCAATCTTCAGGTTCTAGGTATTCTATATTAAAGATTTCAAACGAATCGTTACTGGACACAGAATTCCTATAGGATCGAAGATGTTGTGAACTGTCGAAAGAATATATCTTCTAGCAATGGGTTTTTGCTTGAAATTAATTTTTTCAAGATCACAAAACAGAACATCTTTAATTTTATCCATAATAATCCAAAAACAGGGATAAGTTTTTCTTGGCATTCTTCACCTGTTAGATTGGAATGTTCCCAACCTCTTATGTCGAAACAGCCTGTAGCCAGAATCTGTTTTGCTTCAAAAATGAATCTCTTAAGTTCATCTTGACTAGCTACCGAAGTTATGCAGTTATTCACATGGCATGCATTTCTCATCCTTTCTACGGTTTCAGGAAAATGGCTTTCATTTTGTCCCAAATGGTAATCTAGAACGGCAGCTAGTAAGAAAGGGCTGCTCGTAAGTCCAAACACTACTCGTCGATGACGAATGAATCTAAGAAAATCTTGGTCTTCTTTGCCCACAGATATCTGTAAAAAGGCCTTTTTTATATCTTAAACTACACAAATTCTTTCTGACAAATTCTCATAAGTAATGAAGAAATTTTTTCGATAAGATTTGGTCCTGTTTCTAGACAGTCGTTGAACGAAAGTGAGTTCTTACTTCTACACGAAGCATCAAATACAGGGCGTACCTTCGTAGTAGAATTTCCTTTAAAAATACCTCTATGAGGCAAATAATGGCAAGGATCACTATTTGGTACTTCTTCGATGATAGTGTCCTTTAACCATTCCTTAAATACAGCTTCATAGTCATCGTATTTTCCTTCTTTAAGAAGTTTCTCACTAATAGTTATGCATCTTTTTTCAGCTATATCTTTGTTTTCACTTAACGTCTCGTACGTCTCTAACCAAGGTAGTTTGACGATGTAACGGCCTTTTTCATCTCTCTGAACGGTTTTTCAAAAATGTTGAAGAATGGACTGTTCCGTTCCTTCTCTAGTTATTTGGATCCTTTATACCTATAGTATCTAATTTCCACAAATCAGCCGCAGAAGAATTTTTAACCAGTAAAGATGTCACTAAGTGGGATGAAGTTTCGTCAAACCTTTCTTCGGACATGTTTCCCATGATAACCCATCCTAAATAAGTTTCACATGCAATCAAATTGGATTTCAATGTACATATTCTTCCTGTAAGTATATTACCACAATAATATGCACCTATGAACAGATCAATATCAGGAAAACCTTGTCCATAGTCAGTGAGCCAAATTTTATTTTGTCTTAACTTTTCCTTACAAAGGTCTCTTCTCAACCGAAGAATGTTGCCACAAATGATCTGCTGATCCAGAACCTTTATGTTATAGGAGACGTCTCCTTTCAAAGATATCAGGTTAACGTCATAAACATAATGCTACCTTTTCTCAGTTGTAATTCCCCAAATAGACAGAGAATTAAGATTTTCTTTTCTGTAGGCTTCAAACCTAGATCCTTAGCTGTTTCTTTAAGAACGTAAGAATGTTGTGAGCCAGTGTCTATGAGTACACGTTAAGCTCTTTTCCTTTAGTCTTCACTTTCACTTGTAACGTTTGAAGCAATATTTCATCAGAAGTGCATAAGTTAGACGAACTAACATTATCATAACTTATCAAGTTCCTGTACGTCACCTTTCATCTTATCTCCAGAGAGTTCTAAGCCCATCAAAATTGAATGTTTTTTACTGCAAAGAACACATTTGATGTTGGACTTACAAAATTTAGAACGATGTCCAATTTTTAAACAGACAAAACAGGCCTTTTTGTTTTTTTAAATTTCTTGTTTTTCTTGAAACTTGAGTTCACGTGCAGAAAAGCAATCTTTACTTTCTTGCAATATATCACAAGATATACAAACATCTTTTCTTTTATTCTCTGTTGTTCTCGCAAACAAATCTGCTGCCGTTGGTGGATTACTATGAACAGAACGCTGTATTTTTTCCTTCTGAAATTTGTGTTCTTTACTAACAAATCCCTTTGCTAACGAATACGTTCTTCTCCTTCAACTTCAGCTTTCAGGAACAATAATAAATTTTTTAACTTCTCCCCATAAGCATTTTCTTCAGAAGAATCGAATTTGATGTTAACTATAGGGTTTCTTAACCCAACTCTAAAAATGTCTTCCGGAATACACGATTCTACAAGAGGGAAAAGTATAGCTGACTATGTATCGGATAGTAAGCCTATACTCTTAGATGTGATTCTAATTTATCACATAATTTCGACGTGTCTAATTTCCTTTTTTCTTCGGTAGCATTTTTTACAGCAAGACTTAAAAGTTCGCGTATAAAAAATTCAATTAGTAATTCCTCCCTGCCGAGTCTTGATTTTAAACATGCAATAGCTTTATCATAATTTTCACATGTCGGTGGGTAACTATCGACAATATCGCGAGCTCTAGAGCCTTCATTCACACATTGAATTAAATACTGAAATTTATCTTCTTTCGAAATATTTTCATCGTCATGTATTCTTTTGAATTAGCTCCAAAAGGTAAGCCAATCTTTGACTTCCCCGTCAAATTTCAAACGTTTGATCTTCGGTAACTTTAACTTTCGTTTTTGAACGGGCGAAGAATCTACAGAACTTTCGGTTTTAGAAATTCTATTTAAATACATTTCTAGGTTTACTTCCGCTTTTACGAAATTTTCCTTATATTTTTCTATTATCGCGTACTCGTTCTAATACTTTTTATCGTCTTTATCTTCTAATAATAAAGTAGAGGAAATGAGAGTTCTGGATCGTGAGCACAGGGAGCTGGAGTTGAGGGAGCTCCTGAGAAGGAGTGGTCAGCCGCGGGAGGGAGGCTTATCTGAAAATGGAGATAGGAGAGCCTTATCTGTCAGTGGATATGGGGAAAGTTGTTGATACATCAGAATGAAGATAACTTGTTTCTAGTTATTTTCTTTAGAATATGCTTGGTACTTAAACTTTCTTTATGAAATAAAAGGAATTCATAAAACTATTTTCTTAAAGCAAAATTTTTAACTGTGAGTTAAAGATGAATTTGCACCAATGATTTCTTTCGTATAGATTCATAAATTAAAACTTTTTTTAAAATAATAATATTTTTGATAATAACCCTTTCAGAATTTAATAATTTTTAAGAATATAAAGTAATTATTTTCGGACATTATGTGTAATTCATGAATTAAAGTCATAATATTGTTCTTATAACTGGTTTCATACGTTTGAACTTTAATAATATTTTTTCGTTTAAAATTTTTGCCCTTAGTTTTAAACGATTTATTTTGTGAACATCAGTTTTATTCATCTCTCATTATTCTAAAGACTTATATTTTTCGTTACTTATTGCCCATCACTTCTTAAATTTGCTAGTCCTCTTTTGATAATTATGCTTTTCCATATTTTTAATATTAATCTTTGGCTTTCAATTTATATTATGTTTAAGCCCTTATATTCCCTATTATTTCTTTTAGTTCTTGTTTCTTTTCTCTTGGAATCTAATTTTATTTGTATCCGTATTTCACACCAAACTTTATATGATCTTCTTGAATAAAATACTAGAATTTGATTATTTTTCCGAACTGGAGGCAGAAGTTTGATTTTTACTATTTTCACAAACGATTCCACAACATTTTTGCCTCTTATCTTACTCAAACTTTAATACCTTAAGTCAGCTGATACATTAATCACTATTAATACACATTTACAATAATAGTACAGATTGCCGAAATTGGAACTGAACTGTTACACTGCTTTGAGTGAGATATTATATCGTCTCTTACTTACTTCTAATTTAATGTACATAAACTAATGTATTTTCCTGAAGATAGAAATTCGTTATGAGGAATTTCTATTTTCACACAATCCATCTATGTAGTTAGAAAGTTATAAAAATTACACGAATTAGCCTCTTTTACTATCACCATACTATTATTATATGTTTTTCCCCCTTTCTCCTACAATATTGAAAATTTGAAATCTTCTAAAATGTTCCACGATTTTAAGACATACAAATCACAAAAATTTATATGATTTGGCATTTAAGTTAGAATTTATACACATGAGATTGCCACTTATTATTTTATACTATTATAAATGAAAAATATCCCAAAATGAACATTCATCTTAATAAAAATTAAAAATGATGCTTTTATTATGCTTGAATATAATTTTTCAAGACATTGTTTCTTATGTATTAGATATTTAATTTTTATTTTGGACACTTCTTTCTGTAAACCTCTCTCTAAAGCTGTTTTCGTAGAATTATTCCCGTTTCACAAATTATGCATTTGATGGATGCTGATGATTTGACTAAAATATACCATATAAAGACTTTCATAAAAAATCTTAATAAAATATTTCCACTTAACTATTCAGTGTTTGAATCAACATATTAATTTTAAAAGAAACAAGTCCTAACCATTGTTCAGTGCTGCCTCTAAAAATAAATCTAACTTTTGAATATCCTCTCTTTAAATTTGAAATGATACAGCTAACTGATGAGTGAAGTTTTACCCTAAACCGATCTTAGGCGTATTTTTAACTATTTCTACTGTTAAAAAGTGTATTGTAAGTTATACTGAATGACACAATAAACTTCTGTTTCAGAAAACTAAATTGAACATGTATCGTGTATTCAGATTTCAACTAGCTTGAATCTCAAAATAATATAGTTTGTTGTGTTGTTCTCCCTGCTCCACTATAATTTGGTTACAAGGGGATTTTCCCACTATTTTTTTGTTATATTTCCCACTGCACTGTAGTAATATACAGGATACTGAAACTGATAGAATAGTATAAAAGAAAATATTTTAATTACATTTAATAGTTACCTCTAACTGAACGTGAATGGTTATTATGATAGACAATTAAAACATATGATCTTATGATTTACTGTCTAGCAAAATTAAAGAGTTTATCTTGGGTTGTTATCTGACAAATACAAAATTTACTTTAAATCCGCATAGTAATAAAAAAAATGCATATAAAAATACGCGTTCAAATTTAAATGCATTTAAGTATTTGAAACAGTGTAAGGTTCATTTGAGATAAGCTATATTTGGATAGTTTCTTATCCGTGGAAGATAAGAAAACAGGAAATTATGTCAGACACAGGTTCTTGTGGGTTTTAGAAATCAGTTATGAGCCGTAATGAAAACAAAGGATAAACAAAAGTACTGTATTCCGAGGAAATACAAAATAAGAAAAAAATATTAATTGAAAAATCGGAGGGAAAGTTAAAAATATTTTTATCACAAAATAGTCTTAAAATTTTGATTCTGCGATATAGATTTCCAGAAAAGTATACAAGGATGGCGATTTAGTCTCTGGTATCAAATAAGACTATTTGTAAGATGTGTAGAAATCGCAAGATGCAATTTGTAAGGTGTGTGGAATGTGTTCTCCCAAAATATACAAACTCGAGATATTCGCATTTCTATTCTTTTTGCTTCGTGTCAGATAAATTCTATATTTCTATATTGCATTATGAAGTCCCAGAAGTTGGATTCTAGTGTACATTATACGCATAAAACTTTCAAGTGCATTAAAATTTTAGTATGCTCTAGATAAAAAGTGTATGAAACGATAGAAATTATCAATGAACGACTAAGATTAAATTCAAAGAATGAATCTGTTTATAAAACGGTTTTCAACTTATATAATAACTGATATGGAGACTTGACTTTTCCTGAGAATATATACAAATTAAGAAATTTTGAGAAAAGTCGGTACAAAGAAAATTACGCATTAATAAAATACTTTGGAAAAACGAAAAGTAATTTTAGTAAAATGCTATCCCACAAAAACAAAATAATAAAATGGGATATTACATTAGAAACAAAATGTTAAAAATTAACTTATTACCAAAAACTAGAAATGGGGCATTAAAAATTGTAAAATAAAAATATTAAAACATGAAAAATAAATTTACGCTCGGGAATATTGTTGAAACTATTCAACAAATGTATGAAAAATATAAGTAAAATGTGAAAATAAATTTACCTGTACAGGAAATTTAAATGAAACTTGAAGACATCAAATAAAATACTGGATGAAAAAATAAAATGTGAAAATAAGTTTACACTTTAAAAGCTTGAAACGTATTAACAGCTTTGAATAAAATTTAGATACTAAAGCAAAATTATTATTATTATTAATTTTTAACAAGAAGATTTAGAAAAAATAAGACAATTAAAACACACTTTTATGAAGCACAGATGGAATGAAAAATTATTTTGTTTTGAAAAAAACACAAACCTTGCAAAGATAAAAACTCACAGGGGTCAGGAGATGAATTTCGTTCCCTACATGTTCTAAATACAATTTATTTGCAACATCTTACCACATCAATACGAAGATAGCGAAGCGCATAAAGGGGCCATTATTTTAAAATACCTCATTTTACTACAGTGAAACGCATTCTGATAGGGGTCTTGAATATTTTACAGTAATGTAAGTAAACATTTTCTATCACTGTTTTCACCATTTCTGTCTAAGTGAAAAATCACAAAATGTGTAATTATTTGAAGCTCTAGATCCAATTTTACGAAAGCCACCGTTTGAAACAAAGGAAATTTTGAACAATAGGGAATTTATGTACAGAAAAGTGCATGAAAAATTTAATGTACTGTCCATTTGACTTAATATGCTTATTCAACAATACTGATATTTTATTTATTTTTTTTAATTCATTGCTCCCACAGAGTTTTGCACTATCGTAGACATTTAGAGGTATAATTTTAAAGGAAAAAATATTATTAAAGTTCAAAAGTATGAAATCAGTTATAAGAATAATACTATGATTTTAATTCATGAATTACACATAATGTCCGAAAATAATTACTTTATATTCTTAAAAACTATTAAATTCTGAAAGGGTTATTATCAAAAATATTATTATTTTAAAAAAAGTTTTAATTTATGAATCTATACGAAAGAAATCATTGGTGCAAATTCATCTTTAACTCACAGTTAAAAATTTTGCTTTAAGAAAATAGTTTTATGAATTCCTTTTATTTCATAAAGAAAGTTTAAGTACTAAGCATATTCTAAAGAAAATAACTAGAAACAAGTTATCTTCATTCTGATGTATCAACAACTTTCCCCATATCCACTGACAGATAAGGCTCTCCTATCTCCATTTTTAGATAAGCCTCCCTCTCGCGGCTGACCATTCCTTCTCGGGAGCTCCCTCAACTCCAGCTCCCTGTGCTCCCGATCCAGAACTCTTATTTACCTCTACTAGCTTATTTCCTGATCTATTTCAGTTAGCTGACAATAAATTGTACTTAAATTAACAAAGTTAGATCTAGTGCTCTCTTCTTTAACATTACCTGCCTTTAATAAGCCATTCAAACCATTAAAACACTTTGTGAAGTTAGCTCTTATAGGAGAGCGTTTTTTAACAAGTAATTCCATTTTCAGAATAATAGGTAATTCATAATAACGTACTTTTAAGTTAATATCACGTCATACGGTCACCATGTTACGAGACTCTACCTGAATTTTGTTCATTCAGTCGGTACTCCATTAAAAGAAACCTAAAGAGAAATTTATAATTAAGTAATATAGGCAATCAACCCAATTAATTCACTATAAAACAGGCAATCCACCTCAATGCAAAATTATGTTGCATTTCGCCTTTTATTCTAAACATAAAACGATACAATGTTACCAAACCGTAAAATTAACCTTTGAAGAAATTACATTTATACAACCGTTGAGTTGCTCGCGACAGATTTAATGGAATCTTGAAACAGGAAACCTGCCTGGCAGGACATTTCGATCTACAGTCCTACAACAGAACAATATTGGGCCTCTGGTACTCACTGCATATTCGAAACGATATCTTGCACCGGAAGTTCGAATCGGATAATGGAAAGGTATTCCGATGGCAGCTGATAAACGTATGGAGTCAGAAGACACATTTCAATGTTTGATTCATTGAAGTTAAACCAGTGTATGTCTTCAGTAACAAGGGCCAAAGAAATAATTGATAGTTACCCCCAACTGCCGAGAATTATTTAAAAGCAGTAGAGAGTCTGCAGAACAGATTCGGTCGTGAAGAACTGTTAATAGAGTTTTATGTTAAAGAATTATTGGGACTAGTAGTAAAAGATGCTACTAATATGAAATCTAAAACTAACATAATGCAGTTGTATTATAAATTAATCACATTTAAGATCCCTTGAATCAATAGGGATGGCTTCGGACAAGTATGCTGTTACGCTATTTCCTCTGGTAGAGTCGTGCATTCCAGAGGAAATATTGCATGTTTGGTTAAGGAATCCATCTTTAAGTGAAGATGATAAATTGTAACTTAAAGATTTATCACACTTATCATCTTTTATTATCTTTAAGTGAATCATCTTTAAGTGATCACATTTATCATCTTTAAGTGAAGATGATAAAAATTTATCACACTTATCATCTTTTATCATCTTTAAGTGATCACATTTATCATCTTTAAGTAACAAAATAACTCAATTCCTATTATTCCTAAGAGCAGAAGTAGAGGAGCGTATAAATCTGACGAAATCGGGTATAAAACAAGAAACCAAAATGACTTTGGTTACAGAAAACAGAAGTGGCAAGAGACTGAGATTCCCGTTCCCGCAGCAAGTAATTTATTTGTAAGTTCTAAAGTAGGTTCTAAAATTAAATGTATGTTTTGTGACAAAACCCATCAAAGCAAGGACTGTTTTATGGTCAAAAACTAACACACGAAGAAAAATTAGACTTGTTAAAATGCAAAAGTGCTGTTATACCTGTTTGAAAATTGGTCACATATAAAAAAAAACTGTAAAAGTAACGTTCGCTGTATGTTATGTGATAAAAGACATTTTAGTATACTGTGCCCGGAATTTAAACAAAAGCCAAAGACTCCTTCCCGAAGAAGTTACAAATTATTCCAAAGATTCCTTCGAAAGTTAAAGATGAAAAAGATAATGTTTTATCTAATATCTGCGGTTCCCGTGCTGAAGTTTGTCTTCAAACTTTGATAGCGGAAGTTATTATAGGTGGAAAGAAAATCACCCTGCGAGCCTTGATTGATTCTGGCTCACAGAGATCGTACATTCTAAAGTCTACTGCTAAAGAACACGAATTAACACCTCACAGGTCTACTAGATTAACTCACATTGTTTTCGGAGGTGAAAGAACCGTCCAGATCATGAACGTTTTCGCATTAACGCTTGAAATTTACATACAAGCTTTTGTTGCGAACTTTTTGTGCTAGATCAAGAAACTATTTGTGGAAACATACCAAGCATTTCGGATGAACTACACTGGTGAAATAAATTAAGAGAATTTGCATATTTTATCGAATTGCAGGAAAAGAAATGAACTGAAGGAAAAACCACTGCTTCTAGATGAAAATGCAAATCGTGAACGCCAAATACATAAGCGTACACGTGCGTGTAGGCGGAGCCAGCAGCAAAACAGGCTTTATAAGCGCGTGGAGGGTAAGACCAATTGCCTTCGCTAGAACACCTCGGCGAATTTCACGGTGTTATCTTGAAGCAACCGGTTAAATTCACATAGTAAAAGTAAAAATGAGTAACCACCAACGTTTAGATGATGGAATGAGGTGGAGAATTGTGGGGAGGCTAGAGGCAGTCCAGTCGCAAGTCCACATATACAGAGAGTTTAATTTAACGCCCAGCGTCGTCCAGTGTCGTGTGTAACTTATGGAAACTGTTCCAGGATACTGGATCCCTCAAGAGAAAGCATGGGCAAGGTCGTCCAAGAGCCACGACGGCCAGAGAAGATCGCTATTTGTCCATTTTAGCGAGGCATAACAGAGGGGCTAAAGCTTCTCAGCTCTCTCGGGATCTGTATGCAGTCACAGGAACCCGTGTAACAAGAGTGACTGTTTCCAAAAGACTGAATGAGAGAGAGTTGCTTGCCAGAAGACCGGCTGTTTGCGTCCCGCTCACGTCTACGGACAGGAGAGTCCGATTAGCATGGTACAGGCAGCATAGTGATTGGAGTACGGAGCAATGGGCGACCGTTCTGTTCACCGACGAGTCCCGTTTTAACCTAAACACCGATTCTCGTCGTACTTTCATATGGAGAGAGCCAGGAACCCGCTACGTACCCTCTAATGTCCGCGAAATCAACAATTATAGCGCTGGCGGTGTAATGGTCTAAGGAGGCATCATGTTGGATGGCCACACACCTCTCCACGTCTTTGGCAAAGGCTCTGTGACTGATTAAAGGTATAGGGATGAGGTCTTGGAGCCCTATATTCGCCTTTTCCGGGGTGCAGTGGGCCTCGAGTTCATGTTAAAGGACGATAACGTGAGGTCACATAGAGGAAATTCCCGGCAGGATATTCGCCGGATGGATTGGCCAGCCATGTTGCCAGACCTCAACCCTATAGAGCAAGTCTGCGACGCTCTAGGGAGGGCTATTGCCATTCGTAACCCCCTCCGAGAACCATACAGGAACTGAAAACAGCGTTGCTGAATGAATGGGACCAGTTGCCACAGGCACTGATAAACTGCCTTATTTCCAGTATGACATCATGCTGCGAGTAAGAGGGGTCCATACCCCTATTAACCCGTTTCATTTTTGTCTTCTGCAACCGCTGTTTCAGACCTTCAGACTCCCATGAGTGTTACACACGAACATGTGTGTCTATTATAACTGTTGAATGTTTATTTTGTTTGTATTATATCAACCTATATTCACACCAAATTTTATTAAAATCTGTCCAGTAGTTCTGGAGATCGTAGATCAGATATGAAAATTCTCTTAATTTATTTCACCAGTGTATTTACTGAAAAACTAAGAAAAGCGGGCATTACTATTATGGATGTAAATAGAAGTAGCACGCCCACTGAAATTTTACTTGGGGCTTTGACGCTTTGGTTGCATATTCTGGTTTACAGCGGGAATTAATTCCGCCCTTACCAGAGCTTATCGCAGAATCCCACGAGAGGCCCCCCACATAAAGGCTTTTCAAACTGGTCCACCATAAAGGTGTGTACCTTAAGATAAAATACAATAAAAATAAGAAAATACTGAGACGCATTGTCTCTGAAATTTCACTGGCGGGTTAGGTTGCGATGACAGAAGACTAGCATTGTTCTATCAGGGGTGTGACGGCAGTCCTGTGACTCCTGCTGAGCTACTGAAAGTTAAGTCCAAAATTTGCAATAAAATTAATACGAAGGTTACAGATGTTGATCTTGTCTTTGCGTGTTTGAGCTATCTAACAGAAAAGCTGCAAATGGCCTATTCGTCTTGTCTTCTTCAAGTATTTCGTTAGCAAATACATCTGCAAAGCCGACGGACGTGTTCTGCGTAGCTTTATCAAAAAATTTGGCATTTATCCTGTGCACAAAATCAGAAATAAGTTCCACTTTCAGGTCAGCATGCAGATTTTTGTTTCTAACATAGTATGGAGCTCCGGTGATTATCCTGAGAATCTTCTTTTGAAGTTTTTAATGTCACTTTTGCTGGCGCTTGCCCAAGTATGTAAGGCGCATGTAAGAACAGGCCGGGTGACTGAGGTGTAAATTTGCCATTTCTGATCCTTTAGAAGGAGATATAATCTCAAGGCTACTCCCCACGCCTTGCTGTGCACTCGAATGATGTGAGACCATGTGAATGAGCGATTTAATGGACTCCAAAGTAGACAGCTTGGGTGACTTTTGGAACTTGGAGCCCTAATCTGGACACCGTCGAGACAGAAGAACGGATCGTTTTTTGCGATTTTCTCGAAAAACAGCGAGTTTCGTGTCATCGTCTCGATCATTACAGAGATCGACGATCGACACGTTGGAAATTTTTCTGTCAGCTATGTAGCTGCCGTTTAACTTTCTGACTATCGTTTCAGAGCTAAACTGAAGAAGGCGGAGGTTACGGATAGCTTCTGGAAATGCATATAATGGATATTTTAATTTCTTAAGATTGCGAAAAACTCGAGTGTTTCGCAACATAAATAGCACATTTGAGGCTGACGATTCTACTTTCATTAGATTATTTCGACTTACCAAACCTATAGCATGGAACCTTATCAACAAATTAAGGCCATACCTTATCTGAGTATCCACATCAAAGACAGCAATAACTCCTGAATTAAAAGTGAGGAATAATTCTCTTGTTTTCGTATCTGTATGATACAGACTTCTGGCTATTAATCTATCATATAAGCAATCCCTTAATTTAATTTTAGTGAAAATAATATATTTGGTGTTTTTCTGTTTCACATATAAAGAAGGAGTGCATTCTTTTAATTTAAAATTGTAATTTTTAAATTAATGTCTATATTAATGTACTTAATTTCACGTTTTGATGAGTAATTTATAAATTTTTGTATATGCCTCTACTTTTATTTTAATTTGTACTGTATAAAAATGCAATACATTAACAAATGCATTAAAGAATATGCAGTACATATTCAAATTATGCACATCCTAAATTCAGCATTCATATTAAATTGCTTTGAGTTGAAAAAAATTATTTAAGCAGTTTTAATTGTACCGATATGAATGTCAATTTTCAGTAGCTTTTCCTGTATGATTCAAGTTAAATTTCTACATCATTTTCACTTAAATTAAATTCTTCTAAATATTTTAATGCATGTTCTATAATTAGTTATCAGATTTTTTATGTGGTCTCCTTTTAGATATTGCATCAGTTTTGTGTATTTTTCATTCAGATTTGGAAAGTGTTTGGTTTTGGTTTTATGTGATTACGGTAAAGCCTCGAGGGCTATCTGCCTAAGGAGCGGGTTTCCTTCGTGGAAGACATCGTTCGTATACACGTTACACATGAGGAAAAACAAGAAAACGACCACCCAGGCAGCCCGTTCGCGGTATTTGAACATCGGACTGGACTACCACTGTTCAACGATTTTTACCGCTCGCCCGCTGGTGGGATCGATTTAAAAAATGTATAAATAGGAGTACGTACTGCAATTTCTTTCACTGCGTATCTTAATATCTCGTTGCGTGCGTAAGGGTTCGTAATGATATGCACAAGTCGATAAAACGTTAATAAAATTTATTCTTTTCACAAGAAATAAAACAAAATGCTGAAATATTTCCTCAGATATTCGTACAATATCACAACATCTCAAACGTTATACAGAACTCAATTCAAAACAGAGAAACTAATTCAATCTCACAACGAATTTGCTACAATCAATAACAGCATTAGATAAACAAACAGTTCGCTTAAAACAACAGCAACTGTGCTGAGGTGTTTAAATTCGTCTTTTATTAGCTTTTTAATTATTCACTAGAACATTCTGGTAAAACCTATTTTCTAGATTTTTATGGATGGCAACAGCAATTACGAGATATTTATTTATTAAACGTTCATTGCACGCGCTCTTGTATTTTTACTTTTCCGACGTAGCTTTCTCTTCAAAAAAATTTTCTGCGTTGCACGAGAACATAAAACAATTTTAATTACAATTCTAAATAAATAGCTAAATAAATATAAAATCCGTAAAAATATTTATAATACAGTTATATATGTATATATATATAATGTTTCATAACAGTAAATTTTATTTAATTATTTATTAAATTTAAACAATTCATTGCGCCATTGCTGCAAGGAATGAAATTTAAATTATAGTAAAAGGTAATTATTTAAAATAGTAATTTTAAGATAAAAATTATAATTTAAACAGAAATTGTGTAAACAAATTAATGCTAATTATGAACTAATCTATAATATCATTTAAATTCAGTAGCATAAGTAAATCAAGTTCAATTTTTACTAATTAATAAAAATGAAACTAAATTTTATTAAAATGCATACATGAATGATTGCTGAGTAGGCCGGAGACAGACTTATCAAGGGGAAGTTGCCTCCAAACCTAGCTCCCCAATCATTCAATTCGTGTTTCGTCATTCATGTATTGCATCAGTTTTGTGTTGTTCTTTACTTTTGGTTTTAACTATTGCCCTTGAATACATGAATGACGAAACACGAATTGAATGATTGGGGAGCTAGGTTTGGAGGCAACTTCCCCTTGATAAGTCTGTCTCCGGCCTACTCAGCAATCATTCATGTATGCATTTTAATAAAATTTAGTTTCATTTTTATTAATTAGTAAAAATTGAACTTGATTTACTTATGCTACTGAATTTAAATGATATTATAGATTAGTTCATAATTAGCATTAATTT
>KK121391.1:20543-41803 GCA_000611955.2 Stegodyphus mimosarum | reverse complement strand
ATATAGTTTGTTAATTATGAGTATATTATCTCCCAATATAAAGTGAGTAGAATTATCCGAATGAAGTAATCCAGAAACATTGAAAATTGAATTCCGAAAATTCGTTTAAAAAAAAAAAGAAACTTGAATTTGAATCTTGAAAAATAGAAATAGAAACTTTGTAAATGAAAATTAATCAATCAGTCAGAAGAAATATCCAATAAATTAAGTAATTATCATCATTGATAGGAAATTGGCTGACTTTTCAAGGGGAACAACCCAACCCCCTTTCAATTAACAATAATTAATAAATGCGAAGGTGTTTCGTCTTTTACTCAAGTAAAAATTATAAAGCAAATTGGCAGTTTGAATTTAAGCCCAACTTGTAAGTTGAGTTTAATACAATTAGTGATACAAGTTAAAGTGAATGACTATAAAGAATTATCTATGAATGCATTATGAATGTTGCAGTTCCGTCGAAATCCTGAGATATTATTGCCAAATTGAGTAGTAGTAGTAAAAAATGTTTTTGTTAAATTAGGTAGCAAAAAAATTTTTTCTTCTTTTACTTGAGTAAAGTGTCCCCCGACACCTTCGCTTTCATGCAGTTAATACAAAGCTATTCTAAAATCATAATAAACAAAGCAATTTTTGCAAAATTAATGACAATAGAAGTTGAAGAAATGAAAGATATTTATAAACTTCATGAAAATAGAAGTGGAATAAATGAAAGATATTTATAAAATAATTATAAAATAAGGTACAAGAAAATGTACAATTTTAAATGCACATAATATACATAAAAGGCCAGAATATGAATTACTTAACTTGCGTTCTTTCTAGTGAGAGGAACGTGAAGTGTTCGCGTCCGTTTTTTTACTCAGAAGAATTGTGGTATGTGATCTGAGATATAGAGAGCAGCTGTGCGAGACCTTTTGAATTATTACAGTCGGGAACCTTTGAGAATCTATTTTTGGAATGCGGGAGTGAAGTGATTGTGGAGTTCTTTGCGAGTCTAAATTCGTCTATTAAAATTTTGATTTTATACTGACTAGTGGCTAATTGTCGTTGCGGAACGACGAATAAGTAATCTTCACTACTTAAAAAAATAAAAAAACGAGCTATATAGTAGACCAAAGAGTATGAAATAGGCTCATTTTTTTAGTAAAAGCAAAAGTAATAAGAAAATACTAGAAAAACAATGAGATTTTACATTATATACAATAAATTCAATAATTACATTATTTACAAATCCTGCAACTGATAGTCATCTAACTTATACCGCCTTTTCAGGTTTAGGAACAGATTTTCGTATCCCTATCAGTTAAATGAGTACTTAATGCCTGGAGAATTTTAATTACTATCAGAATTTCGCGTTGTAGATCTATTGTATCTCTACAAATATTTTTATTCGTTGTATTTGATTTAAGATAGTATTACTAATAACTTTCTTGGAGATGTTGGAAGTCCAATTTATTAATTTGTTAGTATTGAATCTGAAAGGTTTCAGATTTTAAATTACGTCTAAAGGGGCGTTTTTTTAACATTTCGTGTGTTACCTTTATTTATTAAATATCACGATCTTCGCACTTGAACCGTAAAATTCAGTTCAAGAGAAATATCGCAAAATAATTTTAAACTGACCATATCTTTAGAATTTCCGATACACAGTCTCAGGCGCTGGAGATAAAAATGTTTTTTCTGTACAACGTTGCCATTTTTCGCTTTGAAATCGTAAAATTTGTTAATCAAAAATTCCTTAAAGTTTTACAAAATATGAAATCGATAATAAAACAAATTCCAAATTTCAAATTTAGGCTTCCGGATACTCATATTCGCAGTAGGATTACGTCACTCAAAACTGGATGGCTCTAGGTACCGTCGTTTTATCACAATGCGAGAAACAGACATTTATGCAGATTCATTATTTAATTTCTTTAATTTAATACAGGGCGATAATATTTAGCGGCAAGAATTTGAAAAGTGAAACGGGTATTCAGAGTGAACCGACACAAAATTGCAAAAGGAAAACAATAGTCCTTCATGAACAAAGCCTCTTCGGATTAATAATATACTACATAAAAGGTCAGAATATGAATTATTTAACTTACGTTCTTTTTAGTGGGAGGACGGTGAACTGTTCGCGTCTGTTTTCTTACTCAGAAGAATTGTGGTATGTGATCCGAAATATTACTTTGCAGCTATTGCGCAAGTATTAGAAAATTTATTTAGATTACAATGAATTTCAATTAATTAATTCAATCTTTGATACATATATATATATACAGTTATTGTTTATTTAAAACAGGTTTTATGTGCCTTAAACTTTTATGCTTCTGGAAGTTATCAGAGATATGTTGTTAATGACAGATATATTGGTAATGATGCTTATGCAGCCAGCCCGTTCGCGGGATTCAAACCTCGGACCGAACTACCAGTGTTCGGCCGCTTGTGGGATCGATTTAAAAAGGGTATAATAGGAATATGTTCTTTAGTTTCCTTCACTGCATATGTTAATATATTTTTAATATAGTTATTTATTTATTTAAAACAGGTTTTGTGTACTTTAAACTTTTATGCTTCTGGGAGTTACTAGAGATATGTTGATAATATGCTGCCAATTTTCACAAAATGGATAAAATTTTCAGTAAATAGTTTTCAACAAAACAAAATCAAATTAGGATGCAATAGAAAGTTCGAATTTCTTGGTAATTAATGACGTAGCGATGTGGATTAATAACAGCAGGCAATGGACTGTATCAAAGTGCGATTGTATTTTCAAGGCAAAAAATTGCGTTACGAATCCAGCTAAAATAAAAAGAACATTTACTCTCGGCTCCAAAGCACGAGTAGTCACGTGATTGACTTTATAAATCTGCGTTCGTAATAGCAGCGCCATCTACTAACTTAAATTTAATAATAACATACCGCGCCCCTTGATGCACTCCAAGAGCTTCAAAGGAAAATACAAGATAACCTGAAAAATTGTAAGAAAATATTAATGACAAAGTATAAAAGAAAAGTTGCAAATAATCCAAATTAACAATGTAAAAAACGATAATGTTCTAAAGAGTTCAAAATTTATAGTGTTTGACAGGCAAAGGGTAGAGCTTAATAATAGGTCTTTTAATTTCTCCATTGGCAGCTCGAATATCCACAACTCGAACTTTCTTATCCGATCCGGGATATACACGAATTATTCTACCCAATTTCCACTGAAGATGGGTATGTTTTCTTCCTTAATCAGGACTAAGTCGTTGACAGACATATTTTCGTGAGATTTCTTCCACTTATTTCGATGTTGTAACTCAAGACAGATATTCTCGACTCCATTTTTTCCAAAAATTTTGTAAAATTAGTAATCTCAATTTCCATCGATCAACAATATTTTGCGGTTCTTCTAAATTTTCTTCAGGCAATGATGTGAGACATGTATCAATGAGGAAATGTTCAGGTATGAGAACACTAATGTCATTTGGATCATCAGATTGTGGAAACAAAGGCCTGGAATTCATATAGGCCTCAACCTGTGTTACAAAGGTTGTGAATTCGGGATAAGTCAAGATCGCTGCTCCCATTGATCTTCGAAGATGATACTTCATAGATTTTGCAGCAGATTCCCAAAGTCCTCCAAAATGTGGTGCGGCTGGAGGAATGAAATTCCATTAAACATTTTCTGAAGTCAGGAAAGAATGGAAATGTTCATCTTTCTGACATAACAAGAAAGCACGTATTTCCTTGCTAGCACCCTTGAAGTTCGTCCCACATTCACTAAATATTTCCTTTAGTTTTCCTCTCCTGGATATAAACCGTTTTAATGCTTCCACACAAGCCTTAGAAGAAAGATCTTCGACGGCTTTGAGATGAACTGCTCGCGCGGCAAAACAAATAAAAATTCAAACATAACACTTGAAAGCCCTTTGTCCACTCACTGCTCTGTGTTTCATCATGAACAAGCAGGCAAAATCCATCCCCACTCGAAAAAAGGCTCGTGAAGCTGTAACTCTAGACAATTGACGCCGCTGTAGAGTCATTAAGATTTTTTGGAAGCAGAATGAAAAATGATCAACGCCTTCGCCAGGAATCGAACCACGGACCTCTCGGTTACGCGTCCAGTCTGCTTACCACTACACCATGAAGGCATGCGAAGAAGGCTGGAGAAATACCTTATAAGATAATTAAATTTATATCTTCAAGATTTAGCTTTATAGATTTTTCTGATGTGTTACTCATGTTCGTTTTTATTGGTAATGAATATAATGTAAACTCGGTTTCAAATAACTTAAATATTCAAATTTTTGCATCATCGTATTTGCATAACCGAAATATATTCACGGACTGTATAAAACTGCTTCGTAGCTGCCAGTTTGACACCACTATTATAGACGACGTTCAAATTACACAAAAATAACATTTTATAATTTAGCTAACTAATATGATTTAACTTTTCATGAAATGAATACAGGCAAAATTAACTTTATTCTATTCAATTTGATCGGCCTCTTCCCGAAATTTAAACAATTACATAACATTGTGAAAAGGCGTAGAGGCGCTTGTTAAAAATTTTGTTTCCCTGCAGTTACGCAATTCAGGATTACATTTCTTTGTTTACCTACATGAAAATTATTTTCGCACTTACACAAGAAAAAAAAGAATAATGACAAATCTGAAAGGTTTCAGATTTCAAATTACGTCCAAAGCAGCGTTTTTTTTAACATTTTGTTTGTTACCTTTATTTATTAAATAGCATGTTCTTCGCACTTAAACCATAAAATTCACTTCTGTAAAGAGCAACATCGCAAAATAATTTTAAACTGACCATTTCTTTAGAATTTCCGATACACAGTCTCAGGCGCTAGAGATAAAAATGTTTTTTATGTATAACGTTTCCATTGCTCGCTTTGAAATCCTTGAGTTTGTTAATCAAAAATTCGTTAAAGTTTTACAAAATATGAAATTGATAATAAAACAAATACCAAATTTTAGATTTGAGCTTCCAGACGCCTGTATTCGCAGCTGATTACGTCATTAAAAATTCGATGGCTCTAGGTACCGTCGTTTTAGCATAATGCGAGAAACATAAATACATTTATGCACATTCTTCATTATTTAATTTCTTTAAATATAATACAGGGCTACAATATTTGGTGGCAACAGTTTGAAAAGTGAACCGACATTTAATGTTTCCAACGCAAAATCGCAAAACGAAAACAATAGTCCTTCAGATACAAAGCCCCTTTGGACTAAAAAACCCTCTTAACCTTATTAAGATAAATTATGTGCATAAAAGAATCCAAAATGTCCAACATAAACCGCACTGGATGATGACTGAATAACTTGGAATGCATTTCGAGGATGTAATATTTTTGTTTAAATACATGCGTTGAACAAAAATATTTCATTAATAACTTGAAGCAATAGAAAAGAGATAATTGCTGCGCAGTGAATTAAGTGCAGCAATTATACTTGTTATTTTATTATGCACAATAATGTCCGCCATTCAGTAATATTAGTAATTACTGCCTATACTATGAATTCTGCTTCCGTGCTAATAAAGCTGGTTTTTGAAAAACTGTAAACAAATTGGGAAAATTTAAAACAAAAAAAAAAATAAAAAAAAAAAAAAAAAAAAAACATATGCCTTATTTTGGATTTGCTAAGTTTTTCTGCAGCACGGCGATTGGATAATTCAATATTATTTCAATGCACGGTTTCGAATAAGCTACATGGTATTATTTGCTTTGTGGTATCCAATTTATTGCCGATCTGGTTACAAAATTCAGATACCTACTTTTTCACTCAGTAGATTTATAAACAACATTAAAGAGACACACATTAAAAAAAAGGCACATTTTTATTGCACTTCCTAACTTCCCTAACTAGATAAACCTATCACATTAAATTAAAATCAGAAGCCGTTGGTAAAACAGAGCCCTCCAGGAAAATTGCACTTAGTTTATTAAATCCATTAAAAGAAGAACTAGCAAGAATGGAAAAAGATGGTATTATAAAGAAAGTTAATCAACCTACAGAATTTTTGGATTCATTAGCTGTAGTAAGAAAAAGGGGAATTGTAATTTAAGAGCGTGTTTAGATGTTCAGTACACTAACCAAAATATACTGAGAGAATTTTATCACCTATTAACCTTTGAAGAAATTTCATCTCAACTAACAAATGCGAAGTTTTTAGTATTTTAGATACAAACAAAGCATTTTGGCAAATTAAACTCTCAGATTCAAATTGTGAATTTACTATATTTAATACTCCGTTTGGTAAATACTGTTTTTTAAGGTTGCCATATGGACTGAGTTCACCACTAGAAATTTTTCACAGAAGTTTTTCGAAATTTATAGTGATTAAGGAGTTCAAATATATATAGAGGACTTATTAGTTTGGAGAAAAGATTTAAAAACAGCATCATTTCAGATTAAAGAAGTTGTTGGACACAACCAGAGAAAAGAATGTTAAATTTAATTTAAATAAATGTAAATTTGGGTTGAATGAAGTCAAATATATGGGACATGTATTTTCTAAACATGGTTTAAAACCAGATGGCAAAATTTAGGCTATTCTAGGTATAAAACCACCAAAAATTGTCATGGAATTAGAAACTTTCCTAGGAACGATTACATATGTTTCCAGCTTTCAAAACTGACATCATGGTTAGAAGATTTGTTGGAAAAAAAAAACAAGTAATCTGGCAGTGGAATGCAATACATGAAAAAGCATTTAGAAGACTAAAAGATGTCTGAGTAAAATAAACTAGTTTTACAGTATTATGTTATAAACATGCCAATAGTTTTATCTGTAGGTGCATCTCAAGAAGGGACTAGGAGCAGTCTTACTGCAGATTAATTTACCAGTAGCATGTGCATCTAAGGCATTAACAAATATACAGAAGAATTATGCTCAAATTCAAAAGTAAACTTTAGCCATTGGATTGTATGTAAAAAATTTCCCAGTATATAGTTGGAAAATATATTGCAGTGGAAAGTTACTATAAACAGTTGGAATCAATTTTCAAAACACCTTTAAATAAATGCCCAGTAAGATTACAAAGAACGCAGATAAGATTACAGCCGTATCAGTTTGAGATAAAATATAAACCAGGAAAAGAACTTTTTATAACGGAAGCATTATCAAGATCATTTTCTGATAAATGATCTAATTTCTTCGAAAGAGACATATAAACCCATATTCGATTGGTTGTAGAATGTATACCAATCTCTAAAGACAAAATGGAAATTTTTCAACTGTAAACAGAAAAAAATGAAGAACTACCAATTTTAAGAAAATTAACTGTAACAATAATTAAAAATGAATGGCCAGATGGAAAATGTATGGATCCAGAACTGGCAAAACCCTATTTTAACTTCAGAGAATTAAATTCAGAGAATTTATAGCGTGTTGCGTCAGTGTGGTTTAAGTTATATTGGCCAAACGAAAAAAGCATTAAAGTTTCGCATAAAGGAACATGAATCTTCCGTCCGAAAAGGCGAAATTAACAAATCTTCAATAGCTAATCATAGTTGGAAATTCAATCACAAATTTTATTTTGGTTCTGCTAAAATTATCCAGAAAGCTGGTTCTATTAGGGAATTGGATTTTCTTGAAGCATTTCACATTCACAAAAATTTATCCTGTTTAGTCAATGATTTTTAATTCCAATCCAGTCTTGCCTAATGCCTTTAAAATTCGACTAACTTAACCCTTGATTTTTTGTTACTATTTCTGCCGAAAGGTAGCGCTGTCGGCTCCTTACATTGGTTGCCTGTAAGGTCGACATTCGCTTTCTCGATTTGCAGAATTTTTTGCTCTTGATGATCTAAACATTAGTTTTAATAATTTTGCGTTGAACATTCCATTACCTATCATCTGCATGAGCTAAAACGAAGGCAGTCTCACAATATACCAAATTCCCACCAGGAGATAAATGGAGCTGAGCAGTAGTATTCATTCTAGGTACAAAATCTAGGGAATGGTCTGTGTACACCTTTTTTTTTTCGTGTGTGTGTGTGTATGGGTAAATACAAATTACTTTCTCTCCAATAGTATGCTTTCCATTAGGCAGACAGTGCTCTTGTCCTTTGATATAAACGACTTTATGGACAAACAGTATATCAACTGCACAGGACTATAAGGAACACTATTGTCTCGTGCGTATGGCTTCGCAGTAGACTAAATATGCACAGCTCTGATGATAAGATTTATTTTACCAAAAGAAACACTCAAGAGATCCAGAACTTTCCACAAAACTAGTCATACAAATCTCCACAATATCACAGAATACAATCAGTAGTTAGACTTCAAACTACTGTGAATGTTAAGCACAATGCAAGCAAAGTGCAGCTAAAAAACAGAGCTAAACTGGAAATAATATTTGGAACGTGTATCACTTTTATATGTTAAATAAATGCTAAATGATGATTACGGGATCTATAAAAACATCGTTTATTCTACATCGCTACTACTATATTCTATATCATAGTTATTATTATTAATAATAATAAATGCAGTTACATATATAACATCTCCCTTTTTAACAGAAATAATAATAATAAAATTATACATACTCTTTTAAATAATGAGGTTTTTTAAGTCTTACCAGATCGAGTAATGTAGTCATGTCCACTTGCAAAATTTTCTGATACAATATGTCTTTCAGTATCTAATGGCTCAACACTTCTATTAGGTGCTGAAGAATCAGTAACAGTAATTGCCGACCCGCACGTGGTTATGGGCTGGTGCACCATCATGCTGGAACCACATGCGATAACGAACGACAGCCGGAACATCCTGCAGCAATTCCGGTAGCACTTCTTGCATAATATGATAACATAAGCCATTTGTACGTGCACGTAAGACATATAAGCCTATGAGGTAGTCGTTAACAATACCCGCCCACACATTCACGGAGAAGTGGGTTTGGAATGCATATGGACGTGTGCCGTGTGGATTATGAGTTGCCCACACGTGCATGTTGTGGCTATTGAAGATGCCGTTCTGTGAGAAAGTTACCTCGTCCGTGAATAGCACATCCGATGGGAAATCCGCCTGCTCTCACACTCCTGCAAGAATCAATGACAGAAATGAACTCGAAGAGGGTAATCTGTCTCTTGCAAGGCTTGGACTCTCAGCAAAATGGTATGGGTGCAAAACATTTTCATTCACTCCAAACGGTGGAATGACTCAGCTGCAGACGACGTACAATAGCTCTTGTACTTTTCTGAGGTGATTCATGCACAAAGTTCAAGATGGATTCTTCAATGCGAGGTTGTCGTGCAGTTCTTCTTCCACTCCTAGTATCAGAGGTGGCTTCAAATGACCCGTTTTCACACAGAGACCGATGCAATCTCAAACATTGTGTGCTTCGGCATACGCCTGTTCGAAAACCGTTCTTGGTACAGCCGTAGTGCTGCCCTGCCGTTCCCATTAGCAGCACCATACATGAGATGCATGTCAGCTTTTTCCCTGTGCGTAAACTCACCCATCACGCTCGACATCAGAGCTGAGAATGATCCTCTGATGCATCGGATCGTGGTTTGCCCGACTCACTACCGCCCTCTACCGCTGCATTGCCAGTCAATCACAGCTGTAGTTCCTATTGTTGTTAGTGTTTCCTTTTTGAACATTTATTGCGAATATCGTATTGCTGCAAAGAAGCACTTTGCGTTGATTTTGTACATAAACACATTTTCCTCTCGTGTCTTTTTTTTTTCCGTTCATGCCTTAACCCGTCACTTTAAACCCTACATTCCTATACAAAAGATGCATGTTTTAGTTCGCTCCACCACCCCTTCAAGTTTGTCCCATGATCTCTGAAACACCCTGTATATATATATAAGATAAAAAATATACAAATCAAAATTATAATTTAAAGTAAGCCCTAATTCCCTTTAATTCTCTCTCTGTATTTTAAAAATCGTAATCACTTCTCTGGATTGCGTCATTTCCAGATCATTCCGTTTTGCATGGCCTGCGCAGCGCTGATGATGTAATAATTGGGAACTAAAACTTTTAACTCAAACCAAAACTTTTCTCTTCATGTGCTTTCTCTTCGCTCCTCGGTCGCTATTTCGTTGTACGCGCTTTCTATCGCAATACTTTCTAAAATGTAAATGTTCTTGAATAGGCACGACTAGTGCTAAGTGATTGTGGCCACGAACGTCAACTGGAAAATAAAAATGGAATTAAAACCGCCTTTATCTTATATAGCTATTATGCATCGACGCTGCTCTGTATTTTCCTTGTATTTACTTATTATTACATATATATACACACCCCTTACCTGGCTTAAAACTTCTTACCCTACCTTAATTTTTGCAACTGTTAGTCGTCATATCTTTCCATTACAGAAGTGTTTTAAATGACGATAAATGTTTTGGCAATATCAAATTTAAGAATACATAATTTTCGACATATATACAAGAAATATAACTTTTCATGCTGTCTTCCGGTTCCTATAGTCATGAAAAAATAAATTATAAAAAGTTTGACTTCCATCCAACAAAAACTGGCAGAATATTTAATTTAAAATCTGCAATTTTTAAGACATTTTCAACTTGCCTTGAGGGATCCGTAAATTAAGTTAGAAACATTCGAGAAAATAGGTTTAAATGAAGCGCAACAAAAAAAGTATATAATTTAATAGGCCATACAAGGAAGTCATGGGGTGTCCATATCAGATTTTTTAACTTTTAATCCAGATCTGATAAAAATCACCATCAAAATACTGGCTTCTGGAAACTTCAGTTTTGGGGTATGCAAATATTGTAAATTTATTGGGGGGGCCCAAGAAATTTTTTTGCATAGGAGCCCAAGAGTTCTAATTACGATGCTGGTAACAACATCTTGATTTACTGAATAAATGGTTCACAGACGGTGCCCAAATTTCAAAACCTCTACGGCTGCATAAAACCAAGAGTATGTAAAAATAAAGGAAAGACAAAGCGTAGGTAAAAATAAAAGAACGACCAAGCGTATGTAAAAATAAAGGAAAGACCAAGAGTATATAAAAATAAAGGAAAGCGAATAGATAAGGAATTCGATACAGTTTATTTTCCTTTCACTGGATCTTTGGACAACATAGTTCCTCTTGCCCGTCTGGGCATAATGGCCACTTCCATCTTATTTTTCAGCTTTCCTCACCAAGTGTAAAAGATAAAAGACAGCACCTTCACTTCTTGGCTTTGAATATCCTGTCAATGCTCTTCTCCTGCTCGGCGATGATTTTACTTTCTCAGTGAGGAACCTCCTAATTCTCATCCAGCAAACCCAAGAAGGTCGCCAACTACAAACAACATTACTGGTGCCTCTTAAGAGCCATTCACACTCAGATTTATCTACGCTAAAGGAGTCGAGTAGCTCCATTATACCTGAAATTCAGATTTTCCAACTCACTTTGCTATGATCAAAAACTGGTTTTGGAGCAGTGTCGGTTGTGTCAAATGTCTGCATTAACTCAGATAAACTCCAGTGTGAGCAGCCCTTTAAGAGCCATTCACACTAGGATTTATCTGTGCTAACGAAGTCAGTTCTGGGTGTCGAGTAGCTGTTGTACCTGAAGTTCAGGTTTTTTAACTCACTTCGCTATGAAGAAAAACTGATTTCTGAGCAGCGTCAGTTGTGTCAGATGTTTGTGTTAATTTAGATAAACTCCAATACGAACAGCCCTTTAGGAGCCATTCACACTGAGATTTATCTGCACTAACAGAATCGGTTCTATGTGTCGAGTAGCTCCATTATACCTGAAGTACAGATTTTCCAACTCGCTTCGCTATGAAGAAAAACTGGTTTTGGACCAGCCTCTTAAATGTCTGCATTAGCTCAGATAAACCGCAATGTGAACAGCCTTTTAGGGAAGCGTTGACACTGCTCTACCAGAAGTTGGCAAAAATCGCCTCTTCTTCCTCCTCTGCATTCCAAGGACTCCAGACAAAGTCAAAAACCCGACCATCTCCTCCCATCACATAGGATTCCAACTTCCCATGCTGCTGCGAAAGCAATACATTCTTTCCTGTATTTAGCCTCATCATCAGAACAGGGACACATGCTGGAAATCCCAATTTTCGCCCCCCCCCCAACGGAGGAGGCATTGTAGAATAATACAAATTTACACCCTCTCCCCAAGGTCCCATTTCTACTAGACAAATATATTTCTAAAAACTTTTGGCCAGACAAAAGTCACCTTGAAGGATAAAACTCCCATTCAGTGAATGACAGATGAATTCAGGAACTCACACACTGCTTACTGCTTAGCCAAGAAAAGACTTTTGGAAAATTCCATGTACCAAATTACTCTCTATTATATAAAACTTTACTAAAGTACATATTGTCGAAATTACCACCTGAGTCAGAAAATAAATATTCAATAATTTTACAGGAAGGAGGGGGAAAATTAAAATGCAAATTAAATGTTTAAACACCAATCTGTGTAACATATAATGAAATTTAAATCTAATAAACCTTAAGAGTCATATCAAACATAATCATTACCAAAATTAAATAAATCAATTACAGCTCAAATCTTGAATGACGCTCATGTTTTCTATGAAACATACTGAAGCTAAACACAAAAAAATCTCAAAAGAGAACAATTCACATTATTCAAAATGGTAATCTTTCCACATTTTATATTTGGATTGTAAGAGCGTTTAAGTCACCCATGATATGCGCGAGTTTATAAGGAAAGCTAACAGCTGAGCTTGGGTAATTAAGCAGTTCTCTGTATGAATAATGAAAGTCCTCGCTCCCACCATAAACTTGTATGTACAAGTAAAAGACTACCCATGAAAAGTCCTTCTTGTAATCAATAATATTTTAGCCCAGTGTTTTACAAACTTTTAAAGTGGGGACCACTTTTATTAATTAGAATGCATTTCATTTAAGAGAAGAAAATTGGGATGGAAGAACCTACATGCAGTTCTATGTCTGGATGTATGCTGGTAAAAAGAATCACAGTCATATATATAGCTTTAAATCCTTTTTTGATTGCTAAGACTAGAGTAGGAATTCTGTAAGTACACACCTGGTAATAAATTTCATAAAATGTAACTACTGAAAGCAAAAGTGATTGATGATTACCATGCAACATTTCCTAACTCTGAGTTTATCAGCTACATTGTGGTATATGTAGTTACCATGAATTTTATTTTTTTGTCGTTTTTGGAAGTCTGTGGTCTTGAGGTCCATGGACCACAAATTGAGAAACTTTTTCTAGTACATCCACCACAACTGAAAAAGATTTGGATGGAAAGTTAAATTTCATCAAAATGAAGTTTTTGCCTCATAATATTACATCAATCCTACTGCCACTGGATCAAAACATTATTGATAATTTCAAAAAACTTTACACCAAACTTCTTTTTTAAAGATGTTTAGAAATTATCACTAACATAGAATTAATCACCGAGGAATTTTTGAAGAACCATTTAAATAATCTGCATTAATTTCACCTTATTAATCATGCATGCGATGATGTTTATGTGCAAACATTATAATCAGTCTGAGAAAAGCTATGGCCCAAACGCATTTTGAAAACTCCTTTGGAAAAGCTTGAAAGCAAGACTGGCATTGTAGATAATATAATTAGTAAAGACCACGTGTTTAAAAATCAATAAAATAGATACAAATGGAGCTGACCACTGAAATGTCAGAGAAATCAAGAAGACAGCAAGAAAAAGAAAAGGATGAGAAAGAAAGGCAAATGCTTTCAAAGAATGAAGACGATAATAACAAAAGAGAACCAATTAAACAAGTAACGTAAAGAAAATCTGGCAAAACTGAAACAAATTAGAACTGATTAACACGTGACATTCTAATCAAGCAATTTTTTGACAGACATCAAATTTCAATGTAAGTGTCAGCGGTAATTAAAAAAAGGGTTAAACAAATGGCAGACTCAATCCTCACTGGTTATATTTTTTTTTATCTTTGCTCCAGAGACTAAAAGAAATTGTTTCAATGTTGGCTGGTTATTTTTATTTATTTATTTATTTATTATCTTTTTCTCCAAAGACTAAAAGAAGTTGTTTCAATGTTGGCTGACAACAACAAAACCGAAATATAAAAATCAGTCACAAAAAAAACTGACTTTTTAATGATATTTGGAGGGGAAAAAAACATTTATTTTATAAAAAAACTAATAATTTTACTTCAATGCATCATTTTTCCGCCAAAAATTTCTAGAAGTGAGAATTAAGTTGAGGTACCACATACTTTTCATACACTGCTGGCCAACCAAATTGCAACACCAAGAAAGACAAGAGATATCACAACAAAATTTATTTAGTAGATAACATGTTGACCAAGTATCAAATGATTAAATTTATAGACTTCTGTGAAGTGTGGTTCCGTCCAGAATCAGTAGCCAGAGTAGCCGCCATTGTTGGAGATCACCGCTGCCACACGCCTCGGCATTGATTCAAAGTGACTTTGGATGTGTTCTTGGGGTACAGCAGATCAAGCAGCTTCCATACGTTGCCAAAGTTGATCTGGTGTGGCAGCTTGGGATGTAATCTGGGTCAATCGTTCAGCAACCATGAAACACATGTTTTCTATCGGCGCAAGATCCGGAGAGCGAGCCGTCGAGGGAAGCAGTTCAATCTGGCGATTGACGAAGAACCCTTGAACGATGCGTGCCATGTGTGTTCGCGCATTATCCTGTTGAAATATGGCTGTGGACAAGCCCTGAAGGTAAGGAAGGACAACTGGCTCCAACACCTCGGAGATGTAGCGCTGGCTGTTTAAAGTACCGGCAATGCGTATTAGAGTAGTGCGAAGGTGATATCCAATACCGGTCCATACCATAATACCCGGCACAGGACCAGTGTGGCGGTGCATAACGGAGCTGTTCAGCATCCTCTCTCCACGATGTCTCCAGACTCGAATCCGACCATCGTGGTGTTGCAGACAGAACCGTGACTCGTCAGTAAAGACAATTTCATTCCATTTTTCCGTCCACATCCTTCTTTCATCGCACTATTGGCGGCGGAGACATCTGTGGTTCTGCGTCAAGAGTAGACGAAGCAATGGACGTCTTGTGGACAGACCACTCTGCTGTAAACGGCGTCGAACGGTACGGGCAGACACTTGATGATGCGTTACAGACTGAATGTGCTGTGCTATGGTTCGTAGTGTGACTGAACGATCCGTCATTGCCATGCGCACAGTGTTCCTGTCATCACGTGAAGTGATGCACTGAGGTGGATGCCATCGAACACGTCGGTCCGTCGTACCGTGCTGCATCCAACAGTCAGATATCCGCATTACAGTTGTTCGGTTTCGTGCAACACGACTACCGATTTCCCTGAAAGATAATCCACACTCTCGGTAGGCCACTATCCTTCCTCTGTCGAACTCGGATACTTGATCAAACGATGATCGTTGTTTACTACGAGGCACAATTGATCGTTTTTTTGAAAAAATCACAAAAACACAATTGCCGAACTTGAAAATCGTCGAAAACGCCAAGCCTTAAATAGCGCTTTGAAGTGGCGCCACAGGCACGCGTGATGTGCGTCTGCGCTGAAATTCTAATCATTTGCATATCTCATCTCCGCTAATGCATGTTGTAAATTCCGTGTTATTTTCATGCTTTCTTCGGGTGTTGCATTTGCGGTGGCCAGCAGTGTACATGTAATGAGCTAGATAAAAGTTAATAAAATTATCATTAGAGAACGGTCTTTGTTGTTCTTTCATAAATATCAATATTGTAGACATATTCCTGTACTGTTTTCATATGAAAATAAAGACTGGAAATTACAGTTACAATCAAAGCAAAGCTAACACTGACAGTTAGAGGGCTTGCCTTTTAAATCTTGCAATTTGAAACACAACTGCAATTACAACTTCAAGGAAAAATTAATGCTTATGCCATATCAAACAACAGCACTCAGAGAACAGACTATGTGCTTGGTGGCATGCAAAATAAAATTAAAGATGTTATTGTATCTTGAAATAACAACATATTCCAGTTTATGTAGTTAATAAATGCTTTGATAGTTATAATTTCCCCAAAAATGCAAAAGATTATGCTGTAGACCTTTCTAACCTCAATATTTGAAAATTTATAATAAACTGCATACCAAACTCAAAGCGCTGAGGTATTTATTTGTCAAGAATTGTAAACTGAAGTAAATGTTAAGAATTGATGATGATCTCGAAACATCATCATCAATCCACAGAGGCATTTATAAAGAAAGAGAATAGGAAAAAATTTAGTAATAAGCAAAATTTTATATACAAAAGGAAAATGTCCTCAATTGAACATAGTCTCTGAAAAGGATTACAAAGAACATTACAGAAATATTAAAATGCTATTTTTCTAACAGATTTTCAACCTTTTCCTCACATTACGTGAAAATTCTGAACTTCCAAGAGCTGGTCATAAGCTCATATGTTTGATATTAATTTCAAAACATTTTCCATTGTTAGCAATATTTTTGCTATAAAAAGCAACAAACTCAGAAATTCAATTTGCTAAATAATTGAGAACTTGCTACATTCATCAAAACAAGAAACTTTAAACTGTCTAACAAGAATTAAAATTTAAAAAAAAAAATGCAACTTCAAAAACATCTCAGATTTACAAAATACATGCTTTTTTTTTGCCTCTGACATCATGAAATATCACATCTTTCAAGGAAAAAATCAACATTAATGGCCAATATTATGTTTACATTGATGGTTCTCCAGGCTGTATTTACATTTATACATCTGCCCACACAAGCACCTGTATGGATATTCACCAGCATGAAGCCGTAAATGTTTGTTTAGATTCCCTTTCTCATTACATGCTTTATTACACACAAAACAAACATAAGGCTGTTCTCCAGTATGAAGCCTTAAATGAGAATTAAGGCGCTGTTTTTGATTAAAAGTTTTGTTACATACTTCACAAATGTAAGGCCGTTCTCCAGAATGAATTCTTGAATGAATATCCAAATAAGACTTTTTCTTAAAAGTTTTCTTACACATTTCACAAGCAAATGGTCGTTCTCCAGAATGAGTCTTTAAATGATTTCTAAGAACATCTTTTCTTGCAAAAGTTCGATTACAAATGTCACAAATAAAAGGAGGATATTTCTTATGAAAAAGTGTGTGCTCTTGAAAGTCAAAATTTCTTTCAGTGACATACGGGCAAAAAGGACATTTGAGAACTTCAATTTCAATTTGATTTTGGTAGCCAGATATCCAGCAATCAATCTCCCCACCTATGAAATTAAGGAAATTTCAATAATTGATATTTTATGAAAATAACTATAATACTATTATAGCTGTTTAACATGATCACATGTTAAAATGCACACAGAACAAACACAGCAAAAAAATAAATGGCAAATTGTCTCAATGTGAAATATACATATACAACTGAAGTACTAAAAAAGTTACATCCAGAAAGTTTTAAAGTGCTGTATGCAAGAATACAAATCTTCAGTACTAAACATTTAATTACATCATACAAACAATCAAATAATAAATATTAGCTTTTAATAATTTTAAAAATTTCTAGGAACTCAAATAGTGTTATTTAGTTCATTTGCTTTTATTTATGTCAGTCCACAGCAATAAATTAGCAAGTGAAACATTTAATGGTACAGAAATAAAATGTATTTTTGTCCATTCCCTAAAACATAATTTCCTTAAAAAATGGGGAAATAAAATAAGTTCCAATAGAGAATAGAAAGAACTTTAGCATAGAAGCCCTTTCAGATTATGAAATAAAAGATAATACGGTATTTAAAATACCAGAAAAATCTTTAAAGAACTGGTTTTATCAGGAAGACATTGGTATAACAAATTTAATGAAATTTCTGTAAATGCAGATTGAAAAAAAAATCAGAACCTTGTGTTTTTGTCCAACCTAATGGAATTCATCCATTTACTGAAACTAACCATATATGTAGATCAATTTTTAATAGTATAAATAGTACTCTGAACTTAAATGATGAGACAAGGGATATAAAAGAATTCATGAGTATCAAAGAAACAGCAGAAAATGGCATGCTTTTATGTGTGAAAATAGAACAAAAGAAAAATGAAATTATTGATAAAAAAAACCCTATAATCAGAATTTTTACACAATCAAAAACTAAAAAAGTTTGAAACTGCAAGATTGAAAATCAGTAAAAATTCCCAGTATACCAAGAGACAAACATCGAGAAAACTATGAAAAAATAAAGATGCACAGAAGTGAAAATTTAAAGACTAAAAATTAAAACTTTAATTTAATTTAAATAAAAAATCTAAAAGGATTCAGATTTTAATTGCTGCTAAACATGTTTTAAAGTTTAAACAGCAAAAATGTCCAAGGTGGCTCAGTGAAACATTTAGTAGCATACTAGATAAATATTCATTTAGACTAACATGGGAATACTGTGTATTAGGAAAGTGAAAAATTATATAATTCTATAAAAATCTGTAATCTTTTTAATTGGATATGTCTCGAAAATGCATTTTTATTTAAATAAATCAGATTAAAAAGAAACACATATATATGCTTAAAAACTGTATCTATTGCTTTTAAATAACTTAGTTAGTTAATCAATAACAGATAGATTAAATATGGCATCTTCCATTTTGCAGAATGGCAACAGACTTAAATGAAAAGTTACACTGGAAGACACTTAAAAGTGAATCAACACAAAATCATGTTTCGAGACTAATAACCCTTTTGGGCTAAAAAAAATACAAAATAAATAAACTTTCTGACCATTTTCACAAATTTAAATATTCAGTTACTTTATTCTATGGCATTTTACAAAATGTTATAATCTAGATATATTTTCAGCAAGGATTAACAACTACAGATAAAAATTTCCAATGGTCAAAAACGCTTAGTTTTTGCTATGTTACTCTTTTCTTAATAATTCAGTAGTTTTATTTCTATTACTCCATACTATTTAATACTTCGCTAACAACTTTTCAGTATTTCATGTGCATTTTGACATTTCTTTGCAAATAATCAAGCATTTTATTAATTCCTAATTTATAAAAAAAATGCTTAGTTTTTGGTACATTACTTTTTTTAAATCATTCAGTAGTTTTATTTTTAACTATTATACAACACTACTTAATACTTTGCCAATGACTTTTTAGTATTTAATGTGCATTTTGATATTTTTCTGTAAATAATCATTTTATCAATTCCTAATTTTCATATTTCTTTCGTATTTAAGAGTAAACCAAGTCATCTTAATGCAACAAAAGTCACACTTGCTAAATGCCTTTTACAAGAAAGATGTGTCCTACAAAAAATTACAGATAGATTGAAAATATCATGAAAAATAGTGAATAGGACTGAATTATCTTTGAAATTTAGTAGATCACCCTGCCAATCACACTGAAAGATGTGGAATGGAAAGAACCCTATTAAAACTTGCAAAGTAACAAAAATGTATGGCAAATGTTCTTATTTAACAATAAAAACTCATCACTGCTGGGTTTTCCACGTAATGTCTTCATTTTAAAAGCAAAATATACTGAAACCATGGGAAAAAAGATAGGGAAAAGTTATGCTAGGCCTTTGAAATTAAAACGAAGTTTAGAAATTATTGAAATAAAGTAAACAATTACATTATCTGTTAAACATATTGTATATTTTTAAAATTTGAAAATTTAAAAACAAAATTTTTTTTGTTTATTTATTCGTTTTGCAAAATCTCATCATGGGATTTTTTTATATTATTATGTACTGCAAGGATTTTACAAGCTAAACAATTAAACAATTTATTCTTATGCTTCTCTGACAAATATATATTTTTTATATCATAGAAGAAACAATGAACCAATAACAACACAAAAAATTATAAAAAACGATTTTTGCCCCAAACACGCAAAAAAAAAAAAAATTTTTAAAAGAACAATTTTTGCCACAATTTCTGTTTTTTGGAAGAGACCCAATTTCTAAACATAATACAGCTCCTTGAAACAAAGCAAAACTATCACTCAGTTTTTGAGTAAAAATAATATCAAACACTTCTAAGGCCAGGAAATAGCCCGTCAAGAAAACACTGAAGAAAATAAATATAACTACATAGACAGAATCACTCACTGAAATTACGGATCATTAAAAAAAGAAATGCACAACTCTGAAATAAAGACTTACAAATCACTTAAATGCACTGATTAAAAGCAGAGACAAAACAAAACAAATATATATAATTTTTTTTTCATTTAATCTAATAATTTTCATACTTCTAGATTTAAAAATACATTCTTGATATATTTAAAAAAACATATATCAAAAGCTTTCAGATTTTTTATGTACTTAACAACTGGAACTAAACCAGATAGGGCTCATAATATTAGCAAGTTGTTTGAATAATGTTTAGATCCAAGAGAAATGCATTACACAGTATTTGAATTCTTCATTGTTTAAAAGGAGCTTCAGATAATTCATTTAGCCTAAGACCCAATAAAGGAAAATTAAATGCATACACATACATGAGCTGGAACATGGGGAAAACCCCCCTTTTTTTTTTTTTTTTTTTTTTAAGTACCTGAACCTGTTATCTAGAAAAGCTGAAAACAGAAATTTATTTCTCTGTCTACAACAGAAGTGGAATTACTTTATTTAATGCAATTTATGTAGTAAAGCGGATACAACTTTTGTTAGAAGAAAAAGAACTTACCATCAAACATTTTAACATAGAGCAAAGCTTCAACTGAATTAAAAATCCAAGAATGATTAACCACACTCATTGCATAAATAAAAAATTCAGTTTTATAACAGACAATGAGCAAACTAGCGAAAAAAGTTTTATTTATCAAAATACTAAAACTTTAGAAGTAACGTTTTAACTAAACATCTATTATACGATGTACTGAAAATATACTTCGAGTCATAAGAAGCAGGCCTGTTAATTTGATGAGACTTCTTAGACTTGATACAGTATTAATGTTAAAAAAGGATTGGGGAAAGGAATGATTGAAGGAGATGTCATTTTTAACCCCTAAAGAACAGCCATTTTGCAAACATTATTGCTTAAAGTTTATATTTTAGCAAATGGCAACAGCTAGAATATTGATTGAATACTTTCAACTGCATTCTTTTACATAAGTATTCTATCATGTAATTTTTCTAGTTGTGCTTTACCGCTCTAAGTTAAATTTTTTGTTTTAAATAAGTTTGGTTATTTATATTAAAAAGCAATTCATGACCTTTAAATTTCTAATGTTTGTTTCTGTTTTCTTAGCTTAGCATACAGTGGTACAAATAGCAAACTATAAAAGTATTAAACTTAGCATTAACCTCTTCCCAAAAAAAAAAAAAAAAAGA
>KK121391.1:0-16850 GCA_000611955.2 Stegodyphus mimosarum | reverse complement strand
AAAAAAAAGAGACAAGAAAATGATTATCGCTTAAACAAAATTTGAAAAAAAAAAATAATAATAATAACAGAATTGCAATTTATATGCTACTATGAAATTTCACCATTACAGTAAAATTAATTTTGACGCAGACAGTGATTTGTACAAGAACTAGAGATCCAATGTTTTCATTCAACATAGGAAGGATTAGGAAGTTATTTGATTTACTATTCTAATGGTGAAAGATAACACTTTTTACAAAATTTTATCTCCAAGTACCAATAAAATTACTTTTTAAAATCATCTAAATAAATAATTTGTTGCACTGATCAGCAATGCACAAATATAATGTGGAAGACTATAACAGGAAAAAAGAAAATCCCAGGACTTTATAGATTAGTCATAATTTCTGTAAAGAACATCACCAAGAGGAAACAATGACACCATTTTCCCCTGCTAATAAAAGGAGAGCACTCTATGAATTATTGCTAATCACAACATATATTTCACATATATTCCAAATTCTAATAATGTATTATTTGCAACAAAAGAGAAATACTTTCATACTTCAAAGTAGCAACACAGTTCTAACAAAATATCTGCTAATAAAACTAGTTCCATCGCTTATTTACAAATATTAGTATCACAATTAATTATATTTCTCAAATGTATTTACATTAACAATAAAAGAATATAAGTTACAGATACAAGTTGCTTAATTAATTTATCACCTATAATTACAGTTTAAAAGAAAAATTAGATTTCATACCATGCTAAGCTGAAACACTCCAAGAACTAATTGTAAGTTGGGCTGAAATGCTTTTTTTGTGCAATACCAAGAACTGCCAAGAAATTAATGACAGTTTTTCTAGTAACACAACATTAATATTATTAGAAAGTAGATAATTATTATTATCTACTTACTACCCATAATATTAGAAAGACTTTGCTCGACTGTCTGCAAATATTTCAAAATTTGCATTAAAATTAAATTGCTTCATTTAACTCATTTGAAGTATTATTTCTGAACTGAAGTAAAAAAAAAATTATATGGCAGTATTTGATATTAGGCAAAGTATGGCATAAGAAACAACTAATAGAGTATAATACTGCTACGAATGCTGACAAAAGAAATTAACTAGAATTACAGTACACTCTCAGTTAACTGGGGCAGATTAACTGGATTGTGGATAAACAAGGCCTAAAAAAAAAAAAGTTAAGAATGTCCAGTGCTGAATGACAGGAATTACTATCATAAATGATCAGAATAAAAAAAAACTGCTCACAAAAAATACAAAAAAGAAAAGAATATGTGGAGTAATAGCAGAGTTATTATATATACATGATACAGAGCAGGAGTAATAGCAGAGTTATTATAATACATATATTATTATATACATGATATTATAATATTAGAAAGTAAACTTTTCAAAATTCAGAATATAATAAGCATTATTAAATCATCTCTTAAAAATAAACGACTCAGTTACAAAAATAGATCTAAAGTACTATTAATCTTTTATTTCATGTTGATTCCTACTGTAATAAAAGAGTAATAAACAAAAACAGTATGTACACTGCCTACAGGAACTCTCCAATTGGCTTCACTCCTTCTCATTTTAACCATGGCTTGCTATTCCTACTTGCTATTCCTTGAGTTTTATAAAAACCCCATCACTTATATACACATTAGTTTTGACTTTGATTGATTTTCCATCAATTTTTTTTTTTGCATCATTAGGGATACTATTTTAAGTAATTTAGCTTTATTGTTTCTATCTCAACTACTTGGAAGCGCAAGATGACAATTTGCTGAGCGACAAAATGACATTTCGCAAAATAACATTACTGATTAAAAAAAAAAACCTGCAAAAAAGTAAAGAAAGTATTATATAACTTCGCTATATAATATTTATAACTTAGTTTCTTCATTTCTAGCACTGTTTCATCTTCCGCTGCCTACAGTATATTTTTGCTTTGAATGATGATGTAATGTATGCTAAGTGAATGCATTCTTCAGATTAAATTATTGAAAAATACAACTAAATTCTAAACAGTATACTTCTATAATTTTTCCTATGGGTTTTTTAACTGCCTTTAGATTAACCATGATTTTTGCATTAACTATGCACATCATCCCCAAAATTACCCAGTTAACTAGTAGTCTCCTGTGTTATAAATTAAGTGCTTTTTATATTATGTCAGTTAAGCATGTTACAAAAAATAAAAAGATTTTAATTACCATGAAGTGCTCTTTTTAATCAGCAAATTCACCAAACAACCATAGACTAGATTAAATTTGGGTACGGTATTGATAAAAATTAGCATTGACTAAACATGGATAGAAAAAACAGACTGAAAGCAGAATAAAACTTGTTTCCTTCAATTTCCAACAAATGAAATCTCTTATTATTATTATGCAGAGCATTTATCTTTTGTAGCAAGTTACTGGAATGGAATTTCTATATCTAGAAACATATAAAAAAAATGTTACACCAAAAAGTAAACTATTCTAAAATGTATTCAAATCATTTATAACTATATGAAAATATGCATTTTAAAAAGAAAAAACTTTTAAAATATTTGATGGAAAAATTAACATCAAAATCAGTGAACATGCTACGAATATTTCAAGCAAGAATACTGCAACTTTTGCAACAGACAAGTAAACAGTTTATTAAGAAAGAGGGGGGGAAGAAATACTATGAAAAGGTACAATTTGAAATATCATGTTTAATGAATGTAGATCAACATATAGTTCTTTTAATCATGGATTAAAAATGAGTAAACAAACAAATACTGCAGTAACAAAACTGGAAATAAAAGGTAAGACTAAATACCTAAATCCCATTGTTAAAAAGATTCAGAATAATTTTCTTTTATTTGAAACAAAATTTAACAGTAATATTCCAGATCAGCTGTGATATAGCAAAATTTAATAGTGGAATTATCAAGAAAACCTTAAAAATTGAATTCAACAGGCAAACTAGAGAATTTGTGACAAGGCATGTGAAACGATTTTTAGTAATGCATTAAACAAATTAAAAACAGTGGTCATGATTTTAAAACCTTTAATTAAAAGGAAGCACGCAGTTCCCTTAAAGACAGTTTGTTTTTTACATATCATTAATGCAAAAGTTGTTCATTGGAAGTGAATTGAAGTAATGATCGGAAGCAAAACTTATGAATTTATGAAAAATAAAGATTTATCATCACATCATGAAAAAATGTAATTTTCTTTTTGAAAAAATTTGTATTCGTTCTGCTTTTTGATTATTAGTTTACTTAAACATATAAACAAGTTTTCTCAAACATGGCAGCTGCTTAGAGTCTACAGAAAAATTTCTTCTGAAGTAAACATTCAAAACCCTGTGTGAGTTTTGCCACTCCGTAATGCATTGAGAAATTCTTCTCTTCTACATAGATACAGATACCTGTGAAAATTAACCAAATGCACATTTGATACTAAAAAATTAACAAATGGATAAGAAGAACAATACCATGCCTTTATCAATAGCCAAGGTAAGCAATAATCAATGCTAAATCATATCACAATTTTCATAAACTGTCTTGCATTCCAATTGTTTGCACCTTAAATTATACTGAATTTATCATACAATTTTAATTTAGACTTACATAATTTACACTTCGAAGGACATTTTCATATCTTTTTCTATCTATATTAAAATATTGAATGATGAACAAAAAACTGAATACTCTTTAGACATTGGAAAGATAATGATAAAAGGTTAAATTTGCATTTCAATTGCATAGTTGTGCATAAAAATGTGGTAAGTTTAGGTTAGAGAGCTCAATCATTTTGCAATATAACTTTCATGCAATGCTACCCAAGCAGCATTGTTTCGAATACTTCCCCATTAAAATATATTCCAAAAACATAAATTTGTTTGAAAAATTCAAAAAGTAATTTTCTAATAACCCAACTGCTTTAATAAAATTAACAACAACCATAATACAGTACAAAGGCTAAGACCTAGACGTCCAACATCTGGAATAATCTAAAATACAGATCTCAAAATCCATCAATAATTCTTTTTTTTTTTTTTTTATGCTTTAAGTATTTCCCTCTCATTTTCCTCCCCAATAATAAAATATGTGGAAAGTCCCGATTCTAAATTTCACTTCAGCACTAAATAAAATACCTTGTTATTGAAGAAGCAATCATTTTAGCATAAATTTGTGTGATCAATAATTTGGCTCTGTAGCTGCACATCTGCCTGGCATACATCTCAAACCACAACATTCTACATAGAAACATTGCTAGTTTTACACCTACTATCATTATTTATTACATTTTGCTTTTGTCACCACATCTTTATCAACACATGACAATGTGATTCATGCAACAATGCCTAAACAATTTTTTTGTATTAGTACTTGAACACAAAGAGTATGGTAACCTTTTATGTCGACATTACGCGTTGATTACAGATATAAGTTATATGCGCTAAGAAATGTTGACGAGGAAAAATTTAACAAAAATTTTTTTCCATATGCTAAAAATAGATTTTCTTAATGATACTCATAGGCCTAAATATTACATTTAGTGCCATTCGAATTAAGAGTAACTGATTTGTTATTCGCATAAACCCAAAACTGGCGCCACGGCTCTTATGGCTACACTGGGCAGCAGAATTTACGGAAGACAAAATTTTGGAATTTAGAGAAGCACTGAGCAACAAAATTAATGAATGACAACATTTTTAGAATTTAGGGAATGCACTGGGACCCAAAATTTAGAACTTAGGAAGGTGCTTGGTACCAGAATTTAGGGACCGCAGAGACTGCATCAGGCGGTGAAATATCTAGCGCTGTCTCTCGATAAGCCTTAAGTATATGTGGGAATTTATTTATTCCAGACTCAGATAAGCTTTAAGCATGTGCAAAAAATAGACATAAGCATAATAAATAACTAAACTCATTGAGTTCAGGCTTAACTGTCTCAGTGCACAACAGAAGCAAGAAAAAATTTAACGGATTAACTTGTCTTTCATCGGCAATCTCATGATACATAGCCAATAATATACAGCAAATGCTATTAAGCTAGGCTAAAATTATGTTTTCGTGATTCCAAGGAATTTCATTTAATACAGAAGACCGTGCTGTTAAGTTTCGGATTTGATCCAGCTTTTTTTTTTTTTTTTTTTTTTTGTGTTCTAATAATAAAAGTTTGAATTTTCGATTATGTCGAAAAGAGTATAGGGATCTACAAAAAATTAAAAGAGTATAAGATCTACAAAACAAAAGCATGTTTCGATATCAATGAAAAAAAAATTGAATTGCTGAAAAAAAAATGGATAAAGGTATTTATCCGTCTCAAAATTATGAAAGGATTATGGCATTAGAAAGTCAACTGTATATGACATAAGAAAAGCGAAAAAGAAACTTTTTGAAGAGTTTGTGGATTCCAACACCCCATTTGCAATTAATAATGGAAAAATTATTCACTATGCTAAAAGTGACGATCATGACAAATTGATGATTGAATGGGTCAGATAGCATCACAGTGAGAATGTGCCATTGATGGGTCCAATGTTAATGGCTCAAGCCAAAATATTTCATAAAGAAAGAACTTAAAATTGTGTGCACATATTCAACAGGTTGGTTAAGGAAATTTAAAAATTGCTGATGAAAAAGCTTCAGCTGATCCTGAAGCTGCTGAACTATTTGCAGATGAATTCATTTAACTCATTAATAGTCAAAAGTTATTTCCAGAACTAATTTACAGTGCTTGTCTTTTTGGCAATATGTACCACAAAATATCTTGGCAACCTCTACTTCTAACTGGTGTCAAAGATTCCAAAGCGAGACTAACAATTTTAGTATGTGCAAATGCTGCAGGAACACACAAGTGTAAACCTTTCATAATAAAAATAATAATAATAATAATACACGATAAGAGTAAAGATGTTTCCCATTATATCGTGCAAATAAAAGAACATGGATGACACAACCACTAATGAGTGACTGGTTTGAAAATTATTTCATACCCGAGGCTCAGCAACATTTGAATTTGATTGATTTACACCTGATGACACAAAAATTGCCCTGACTATAGACAACTGTTCGGCTCATACTTTGCTTAAAATTTTAGTAAAAGATAATGTATCCATGTTATTCTTTCCTCCAAATTGCACGTCCATCATTCAGCTTATGGATATCAGAATAGCGTGCGTGCTGAAATGCAAATATAAAGTAGTATTTTTTAAATCCATGTTAAATTTCTTGAATAGAGGCGAGAGTATTCACGAATTTTTTAAATATTTTCGCACAAAATCTGCTGTGTGGAGCATTGCAAGATCGTAATAGGACATATCTACAGATACTTTAAAAAATGCTTGGCATAATTTATGGCTCGCTACCATATTTCATGGTGAGGATGATGAAGATGATAGCTGTGAATTTGAAGGTTTTCGCAAACCAAAGGTGAAATTTTCTAATTAATGGATTTTGAAAAGAAATGTGGAGAAGCAATAATAAACAAAGATGATATAACAGAAGTTTTTCATTTTGATGACAATGCTCCAAACATTAATCAGTTAACAGTAGCAAAATCTGTAGTATGGTTCTAAATCCAGAAATACCGATAGTGATGAAAGTGACAGAGAGGTTAATGAAAACAAAAAAATTTTGATTGACAAGTTGGTCGGAATTCTTGACACAGCAATTACAGGATTTGAACAATAGAACTTTGTAACAGAACAAGATATTATGTCTGAATTAAAGAAGAAGTATTAGCACAAAAATAAAAGCAACTTAAACAACTCACATTGAAAGAAATGTTTAATAATGTAAACAAATAAATATAAAGCTTTCTTTTGTAAAATTTGATACCCTTTTTTTTTTTTTTTTTTTGTAAGTTTTGATACCTATTAGATGATAAATACTTAATTATTTCCTAAATCACAATTTCATACTTTTAATTTTATAATTTCTACATGTCACCTTAGTAGATTTAAACTGATGATCTAATATCCGGAAAAATCCCAAATCCGGAATCATCGAAGTTCAACGAGTCCGGATCTCAGACTTTGTACTGCATTACATCAACAAAGTATATAAAACATGTAAAACGATAATTGAATCAGCAACAAATACTGAAGAAACCTATTCATATGAATGAATCTTTACATAATGAGTACGTAGATGTGCCTTTTGACTAAATGCTCTATTACACATTTCACAAACATAAGGCCGCTCCCCAGAATGTGTTCTTATATGAAGCTTCAAATCCTGCATTTGAATAAACCTTTTGTTACACATTTCACATGCATAACGTCGCTCTCCAAAATGAAACTTTAAATGAGTATCCAGGTGTCCCTTTTGTTTAAAGGTTTTCTTACATATTTCACAAATAAATGGTCGCTCCATAGAATGAATCTTTAAATGATTTTTAAGGACATCTTTCCTGGCAAAAGTTTTATTACAAACACCACACATGAAAGGAGGATATTTCTTATGAAAAAGCGCATGTTCTTGAAGATCATAATTTCTTTCAGTTACATAAGGGCAATAAGGGCATCTGAAAACTTCAAAGTTAACTTGACTTTGGTAGGCAGCCTCTATATCTATAAAACGAAGCAAATTTTGATAATTAATATTTTATTACAGTAACTATGGCATTATCATCAGATTTTTTTAACATAAACTGAGTACATTGTTTTAGATGTAAAACAAACAATGATACTGAAAAATAAATGACAGCTAGTTTTGTGTAAAATATATATAGCCAATCACAGTGGAGATATTACATCTAGCAAAGATGTTGATCTTTTGGAATAAACTTCCCTAACATTAAAAATGTTTAGTCATATAATATAAACATCAATTATGAAATATCAAAAATTTCTTTCTAAAAATTACATAAAGAAGACAAATCTGCTTAGAATTCAGATGGCATTATTTATACTAATTCATCTGATTCCTTTCATTAATTTCTAAAAAAATTCTAATTTACAGTAATGAATTAGTAACCAAAGTACATAATGATATAAAAAATTTATTTTTGTCTGTTCACTGAAACAAAACTGCATTAAAAATTAGAATAATGAAATGAGTTCTACAATCTAGAAAACAGAAAGAAATTTAGCAGTCATATTTTCCATTTCCAAAACAGATGCAAATTTCATATAAAAAATCATGTTTACATACAGTATGAAGCTACAGATCAATCACTGTGAACTATATACAAAGCAGATACTTATGTTCTCCACCTAAAACTGTTCAGCCCCTATTGGAAAAGTAGAAAATGGTTACCTGTTCAACATAATAATTTGAGTCCCTGGCAACCAGGATCTAACATGATTATTAAGAACAAACTGTTTATACCAATTACTTTAAACTATTATGAAAATACTTATCCCCTTCATATGATACCAATAGAAGAATTTTATAAATTTCCATAAATTTCTAAAGTACAGCATGTGATTTTAAAAGAATTTCATTAATGTATGTTACTAAAATGCTCAGATGCATATACTCTACATCAGTATTCCCCAACCCTTTTATCACTGCAGACCGGTCAATGTTTGATAATTTTACCGCGGCCTGCTGGGGGGCCGGGACGTTGATTGTTTATATTTTAGATTATTTTGATTTATTACTTTTAATTTATTTGTTTTTATACATGTCTTCAAAATAAAATACAGTTACACCAAAAAATAAAAATAAAGTGATTTAACATTTTAACTTACTAGAACGTTAAATCAATGAGAACCCTGAGCTTGTTTCTTTGCAATGAGACGGTTCCATCTGGGGGTAATTGGAGAACAATGACACCCGAAGTGTGTTGCTTATGTCCAGTTTTAATTTAATGTGTTGCTTATGTCCAGTTTAATTTTAATCAAATACAGATGTTTTTAATTTTTTTTAACCTGGGAATTTAAATTCAGTTACATTGAAATGGGCAGCCCGCGGCCCGGTACCATTTGATCCATGGACTGGTACCGGTCCACACACCAGGGGTTGGGGACCACTGCTCTACATGATGAACAATTTCTTACATTAAAAAATCAGCTGAAATACAAACATCATTCTTGAATCTCTGAAACATAAAGTAATTAAAAACATATTAAATAAATTTTTTCTACGTTTTATAAATATTTTTCTTTAATTTAATTAATACAACAATGTTCATGAAAAAATATCATGCATATGAATTCATTCAGTACAACATAACGCACTTTCATTTTCTGTTCATATTTATACTTCTTGCTATAAGTAGAATACTATGGATATTCATGAATATGAATGCTTAAATTGGTGTATATGATTAAAGAGGGTTTTATCTAATGATTCACAAATAAAAGATTGTTCCCCAGAATGAACCTTTAAATGATTCCTAAGACCATCCTTTTGAATAAAATCTTCCTTATATAGTCCAGAAATTTGCTCTTCAACATGAAAATGTATCTAACTGTTAAGATGATCCCTTTGAAAAAAGGTTCTGTTGAAAACATAGTGAATGAAAAGTTCCTTCTTATAAATCAGATTATGTCTTGAAGACACATTTGTCTCACATTTCCCACTTTTTTCCCAATAAATTAAGGATAAAAACTACATCTGAAAACTTCCTTTCAAACCTGGCCTGCAGACTCTTTACGGTCTTTTACAGTGAAAATCAGTACAGCTATAAATGAATCTATAAATGAATTGAGAACTTGCTGTATTCACTTAAACAGAAAATTTAAAATCATAGAAAAGAAATTCAAGCATATTAAAAACATGCATCATAAAATACACTATAATGTTTTTGAAAACTGTAACACCATGAAGGAATTATGCAACCGAATCAAACTTACAGGAAATGTAAAGTGAGGTAAGACATGCAAATGATTAGGAATTACAAAGCAATGTAGATGCATGGGATGAGAACCAGCCACTTGTTCCGTGTATATAAAGGACTGTAAAGTTGAGTTGAAATCTGTTTATCACCCTCTGTCTGTGGTGAATGCTTAATTAGAGGTCAATATGTTTCATCAACAGCGGAAGATGCCATACCGACAATTAACGGAGTTTGAACTAGCTCACATCATTTGGTATGCGAGAGGGTGGACCTTCGTATCGAGCAATCATAGTCTGCATGCAGCATAATGCCACGACAGTGATGCATGTTTGGAAGAAATGGATGGAGGAGAACCAAAAAATGGGAAAATCAGGCAGTAGGGCATGCAATAGCACAACGGCACGGGACGACAGACATATCATCCACATGGCTGTGACGAATCGTACAGTGTCCTCTGGTGTGTTAGCACAATGTTAGAGCACGGCTACAGGTGTTGTGTTGTCTAGTTTCATAGTTTGTCGCCATCTGCTGCAGCATGAACTGCATTCAAGGGTTCCTCTATGCAGGATTCCACTGTCACTGAATCACAGATACCTCTGACTTTAATGCACACAGCCACAGTGTGTCCTGTAGCCACAAGTTGTTTTCTATGATGAATCCGCTACAATCTGGAGTATAATAATGCAAGAGTATGCATCAGATATTACAGAAGGGAATACCTGCTTCCACAGTGTGTTATCCAACATCACAGTACACAAATGCCTGTCATCATGGTGCAAGGAGCTATTGGGTATAATTGTTGATCCCATCTAGGACACATTGCAAGCAACCTCAACAGTGATCGCTACATAAAGGAAGTTGTGGAGCCAGAGGTCTTCCCCATTCTTCGATGCATTCTGGGCACTGTATTTCAGCAGGCTAATACCCACGTACTTAATACCCATGCACATGTTTCTCAGATTGCACAAGCCTTCTTTAGAGCACAAGACTCTCTTCTTTCCAGGATATGTCACCCATCGAACATGTCTGGGATTTCATCGGTTGGAGACTCGCTCTTACAGCTGGTGAGACATACACTAAGACTGAACTTTGGTGTCAAGTCAAGCCCATATGGAATGCCATTCCCCAAGATTACATTCAAAACCTATATGATTCAATATCATGATATGTACAGGCTCTCAACGCTCAGCATGGCAGACACACAAAGTACTGACTTCCAATGGTTTTTTTTTTTTTTTTTTTTTTAATCTTGTGAATTTCGTTTATTGTACTACTATCAGTAACATGTGGAATTAATTTCATTCATTTCTGACAATTCCTTCATGGTGTTGCATTTTTCACAAACATTAGTGTATATTAATTGAGAATTGCAATACATATGATGAGTTTCATTAATCTAAAGGAAATATCATGAATTGTCATATTAAAATCAGTACTAATGAGCCATATGATATGTACAGATGTTTCTGCATGCATTCTGTATGTATGTATATCAGCCATACAAAGAGAAATGGCATATACTTATCAGTATGAAGATTTACATGATTGTTTAAATTGCCATTCACATTAAATGCTTTCTTACATACTATATAAAAATTAGGCTACTCTCATGCATAAAGCCACAAATGAGAATAAAGATGCTGTTTGTTGAGACTTCGTAACACATGACAAAAGTAACGGAAATCTATAAAACGTATATTCCCACTTCTTAGAAGAAATGTCCTTTGGTTTCTTCAACTGGAACCACTGATCAATGAGAAAGCCAACATCAGAATTTATTTCCTAAGTCTTTCCAGTATATCCTGTATAGAGATAGTAAAACAAATCATTTTAGTAAAGCTTGGAAGTGTTTATTGATTTGCAAATAAATTTAAAATTATTAAAAACATTCCTTCTTTACTGACAAACTTAAAATATAGCATTAGAGAAATCTCTTATTAATAGCAACAATGGAACAAATTTTCAAATAATTATGCAATGGATACATTATAAACTAAATCAGTTATATATTGCCCATGGGCTGCAATATTGGCATATCTCAAAAAAAATACTCCAAAAAAAATGTGTTTACACATTTCATTGGATATCAAATGCAATTGAGGAGTGTCAATATTGCAACCAATGTACATGAGAAACCAAGGAATACAACAGAGACACTACTGCTTTCTGTTCATGTAGTGCTGAATTAAATATGTGCCAGTGCTGCTGAAGCAAAGAAAACAATTTTACAATCTTGGGAATGATCATAATTCAAAATTCATATATTTTAAGATGTGCCAGTATGACAGTCTATGAACTATATATATACAGAGAGAGAGACAAAGAGAAAGAAACAAAAGCTCAAAAATTTCACATTAAAACTATAAATTAACAAATTAATGCAGCATGCTGCAAAATTAATTAAATAATCAAGAAATAATAATTAAAATAAAATAGGTGGTTAACAGTCAAACAGGTAGAATATACATTAAAACTGAAAGAGCAATCAAACAACTCAATAAAAAACATAATAAAAATAAAAAATAAACTGTTGAAAATTTTGTCTTTTTTAAGAAACAATCCAAGAATTATCAATAATGACATGTTTCTGAATAAATATTGAATTTTTAATTAAATAGAAGCAATAATTCATCTAAAGATATTCTGTTTCGTGAGAATTTATTAAATATATATATATAGAAAGAAAGAAAATTTAGTCGTGTGTTAAAAAAACTGTATTTTGCTATTCAAGAAAAGCAGAATACAGGTTTATTTAACATTATGCTTTTGGATTCTGAGTTAACTTATAGATGAATAAAATTTCTCAAACATGACAGTGGTTACGAATTACAGTTTTACTAATAAAAACCAACAGTTATACATTTTATAATTTTAAATTTCTTAAAATTGCCTAATGCTAAAATTATTTAACTGATTTGTTCTTTAAAGTACTGCACTTAAAAAATATTGAATTTATCATAAACTTTTAAAACAATATACTAAGAATTTAAACTTTGCAACACAGTTTCTGTACTCATTTTTGTTTACATTAAAATTATTTTACCCAACAAAGAATTAACTACTCATCATTGGAAGCATAACAGGATTAAACGATGATACTAAGTAATCTACCTGGTAACACAAGATCAAATGAATGTGCTCTGCATAAAAGATACAGAAAATTAGGCTAGCATGCTGAATGACTTTGCAGCATAACTTCCATCATTTTCCATTCAAAACATGTAACAAAAATAAAAATGACTTCATAAAAATTTAAGGAAAAATCAAGTAATAAATTTAATAGCCCTACTGTATTCATAAAATAGACCTGAGAACAAATATAATATTATTATATCATCAGGTCACATATTCATTGCCTACAAAACTTCTAAAGAAATCAGACTCAGCAACAAATACAAGAGAATCCACATTCTAGCACTTTAAAAGAAAATTAGAGTAATTCTGATATATACGAAAGAATTTCTGAAATTCCTGTAACATACATGCAGAAATTTCATTTATGAATGAATGGAGACCTTTCCATAATAGCATAAAGATAATTTTTAAACTGTATGACACAATTAATAATTTTAATCTCAAAACATGTTTCATCTGTGATTTCCCAAATACATTGTAAAACTTTTTAATATTCATAGTGTCCATAAAAATTCTTATGATGTCTTTATTTTCATAACCATTGGTTTCAGACATGCAATTCCATCTGCAAAAATATTTGAAATGATGCAAGGATTCAGAGTTTTGCATTTTTAAATTTAAAAAACTATTTGTAAAAAGTAAGATATATATATAAAGTTTTATATAGCTTCTTGGCACCAGCAGTTACATTTAATAAAAGTTTATTCTCATTCAAAAAAGCCACACAGTAAAAATTTTGACACCCATATCGCAGAAACTGAATAAAACATTTAATTTTGAACTTTAATATCATATTTAAGAGTTATACATAAATTGAAAAGAATGTTTGCAGTTGTACATAAATATATATGAAATATTAGTTTAGAAATTTTTTTAGTATGATTTCATTAAGTGCTATGCATACTGTCATTAAAAGTACAGACCAATATAAATATGCATACACATTTGTTCAAAAATGAGATTTTATTCACAGAATCTTATAGAATTCATGTTCTAGGAAACAATGGCAGGTTGCAGAGTTGGCACATAGCCAACTCATAACACTATAATTATTTTTCTATGATTATTGAATTATGATTTTACAGCAATAAAACTGCATGAAAATGTATATTTAAACTGCACGAAAAGTATTTTTAGCATGTGAAAGATTGTGACATACCTGCAAAAAAATTCTTCTGACAAATTTTTAGTAACAAAATTATAAATTTAAAAAAAAAAAATTAAACACTAACAAATAAGAAAAGAATATCATTAAATGACATTACAGAGTGGAAACCTCCTCTTCCAATTATTCTAATTTAATTTGTAATTGATTCCTCCAGGCAAAAGGAAAGATAAAAAATCTCAGATTTTGAAATTATATACCCTAATTAATTTTTATCACATGGAAGTGAAATTTTTGTGTTTTATTTTTTACAATGAGCATTATGTTTATTATATACCTAACTACAGAAATTGACAAATAATAAAAAATATGATACTATAATTTTTACAAAAGACACTTTTTTTAAAACTTAAAATTGCCAAAGCATGAATGTCTTTGTCATTTAAAACACTTTTATAATAAGATGTGTATGACTATGACTAATAGTTGTGAAAATAAAAGCTGCATAAGGACTTCCATGTACATGGTGTTTAATGAAGATATAGAATTTAAAAAAATTATTCATCCATACAAACTGCACACTGATTCAACTGCATGGTGTACACATTTTACCATAATCAAAACACTGATATAGTTATTTACATGCATGAAGCTTTAAATGAGTATGTAAGTTTGCCTTTTGATTAAATGCTTTGTTACACACTTCACAAATGTAAGGCCGTTCTCCAGAATGAATTCTTGAATGAATATCCAAATAGGACTTTTTCTTAAAAGTTTTCTTACACATTTCACAAGCAAATGGTCGTTCTCCAGAATGAATCTTTAAATGATTTTTAAGAATATCTTTTCTTGCAAAAGTTCGGTTACAAATGTCACAAATAAAAGGAGGATATTTCTTATGAAAAAGTGTGTGCTCTTGAAAGTCAAAATTTCTTTCAGTGACATATGGGCATAAAGGACATTTGAGAACTTCAATTTCAACTTGATTTTGGTAGCCAGATATCCAGCGATCAATGTCCCCACCTATGAAATTAAGGAAATTTCAATAATTGATATTTTATGAAAATAACTATAATACTATTATAGCTGTTTAACATGATCACATGCTAAAATGCATACAGAACAAACACAGCAAAAAAATAACTGGCAAATTGTCTCGATGTGAAATATACATACACAACCGAAGTACTAAAAAAGTTACATCCACAAAGTTTTTTTTTTTTAAAGCGCTATATGCAAGAATACAAATCTTCAGTACTAAACATTTAATTACATCATACAAACAATCAAATAATATATATCAGCTTTTAATAATTTTAAAAATTTCTTGGAACTCAAATAGTGTTATTTAGTTCATTTGCTTTTATTTATGTCAGTCCACAGCAATACATTAGCAAGTGAAACATTTAATGGTACAGAAATGAAATGTATTTTTGTCCATTCCCTAAATTAAATGTATTTTTGTCCATTCCCTAAACAACTCCTAATCAAGCATTTTGTCCATTCCCTAAACTAATTTCCTTAAAAAGTGGGGAAATAAAAAAAAGAGTTCTGATAGAGAATAGAAAGAACTTTAGCATAGAAGCCCTTTCAGATTATGAAATAAAAGATAATACGGTATTTAAAATACCAGAAAAATCTTTAAAGAACTGGTTTTATCAGGAAGACATTGGTATAACAAATTTAATGAAATTTCTGTAAATGCAGATTGAAAAAAAAATCAGAACCTTGTGTTTTTGTCCAACCTAATGGAATTCATCCATTTACTGAAACTAACCATATATGTAGATCAATTTTTAATAGTATAAATAGTACTCTGAACTTAAATGATGAGACAAGGGATATAAAAGAATTCATGAGTATCAAAGAAACAGCAGAAAATGGCATGCTTTTATGTGTGAAAATAGAACAAAAGAAAAATGAAATTATTGATAAAAAAAACCCTATAATCAGAATTTTTACACAATCAAAAACTAAAAAAGTTTGAAACTGCAAGATTGAAAATCAGTAAAAATTCCCAGTATACCAAGAGACAAACATCGAGAAAACTATGAAAAAATAAAGATGCACAGAAGTGAAAATTTAAAGACTAAAAATTAAAACTTTAATTTAATTTAAATAAAAAATCTAAAAGGATTCAGATTTTAATTGCTGCTAAACATGTTTTAAAGTTTAAACAGCAAAAATGTCCAAGGTGGCTCAGTGAAACATTTAGTAGCATACTAGATAAATATTCATTTAGACTAACATGGGAATACTGTGTATTAGGAAAGTGAAAAATTATATAATTCTATAAAAATCTGTAATCTTTTTAATTGGATATGTCTCGAAAATGCATTTTTATTTAAATAAATCAGATTAAAAAGAAACACATATATATGCTTAAAAACTGTATCTATTGCTTTTAAATAACTTAGTTAGTTAATCAATAACAGATAGATTAAATATGGCATCTTCCATTTTGCAGAATGGCAACAGACTTAAATGAAAAGTTACACTGGAAGACACTTAAAAGTGAATCAACACAAAATCATGTTTCGAGACTAATAACCCTTTTGGGCTAAAAAAAATACAAAATAAATAAACTTTCTGACCATTTTCACAAATTTAAATATTCAGTTACTTTATTCTATGGCATTTTACAAAATGTTATAATCTAGATATATTTTCAGCAAGGATTAACAACTACAGATAAAAATTTCCAATGGTCAAAAACGCTTAGTTTTTGCTATGTTACTCTTTTCTTAATAATTCAGTAGTTTTATTTCTATTACTCCATACTATTTAATACTTCGCTAACAACTTTTCAGTATTTCATGTGCATTT